>VMDO01000982.1:0-166809 GCA_007922755.1 Pedetes capensis
TAGATAGATATACACACATATTAGATATATAATATATTGTATATACATATTAGATATATATTATATATACATATTTATTATAGATTTATTATAGATATATATAATATATATATACTTATATATTATATATATACATATGTTGTTGTTGTTGTTGTTGTTAGGTGCTGTCGGAGTCGTGTCCGACTCATAGCGACCCTTATAGGGTTTTCAGTGGCTGATTGTTTTGGGATTGCCTTGGGAGTGGGTTGCCACATCCTTCTCCCAATATACATATATACATATATATACATACATAAATACATACATATATATATATACACACACATGCCTACAGCCTTAGAACTGTGGCATCCGATCCCATCAGATCTCAGAAGCTAAGCAGTGTTGGGGCTGGTTAGTACTTGGATGGGAGACCACCTGAGACCCTGGCAACCCACTCCCAAAAACTAATCCACCTTTGAAAACTCTATGAATGGCAGAGAAGCACTAACACTAGGTTTTCCCTATTGTATGTAGCGTAGCTATGAGTTGGACACCGACTCAAAGACATCTAAAAACAACAACAAATATATATATATATACACACACACACACTCACACTCACACACACACATGCATATTTAAATCTGGTGTCCACATATGAGAGAAAGCAAATGAAATCTGTCTTTCTCAGTCTGGCTTATTTCACTCAAAATGACGGTTGCTAGTTCTGTCCATTTTCCTACAAATGACATAATTTTGTTTTCTTTATGGCTGAGTAAAATTCCTCTGAGTAAATATGCCATACTTTCTTTATCCACTTATCTGCTGATGGACATTTAGACTGAGTCCATATCTTGGCTGTTGTGAATAGTGCTGCAATAAACATGTAAGTGCATGTGTCCCTGTGGTATGTTAACTTAGATTACTTCAGGTATATATACCTAAATTGGCACAGCTGGTCATATAGCAGTCAAATTTTTAGCTTTTGTGGAACCCCCATACTGATTTCCACATGCCTACACTAACTCACATTCCTACTAGCAGTGTATGAGTTCCTTTCTTTCCACATCATGGCCTGCATTCTTTCTTGTTTGTTCTGTTGATACTAGCCATTCTGACTGGGGTGAAATGGAATCTCAACATAGTTTTGATTTTCATATCACTGATGACTAAGGTTGTTGAATATTTTTTTCATATGTTTGTTAGTCACGTATATTTGTTCTTTTGAGAACTGTCTACTCAATTTTTTTTGCCCATTTTTTGATTAGATGATTTGCTTTTTTGGTGTTTAATCTTTTGAGTTCTTTATATATGCTAGATATTAATTTCCTGTCTTATATATAGCCAGCAGAGATTTTTCTCCCATTCTGCAGACTATCTCTTCACTCCGTTTATTGTTTCCTTGGCTATGCAAAAGCTTTTTAATTTCATGCCATCTCATTTGTAAATTCTTGCTATTATTGACTGGATTATACTTTAAAGAGCACAGCATAGCTCTCTCCCAAACAGAAGAAAATCAGTGGTTTAAAATATATATTTTATGGTCAGACTCCCTGTGATTGAAATCTCAGCTCTGTAACTTAGTAGGTACATGGACTTTGACAAGTGGTTTAAACTTTCTATCTCACCTTACCAACTATACAATAGGAATAAAGACAACCTGTTGTGATGTAAGTGCTTGTGCCTCCCCCAAACTCACATTTTGAAACCTAATCCCATGTGATGGTATTTGGATGGGGTGCCATTAGGAAGTGATTAGGTCATGAGGGTTGAACCCTCATGGACAGGATGTCTGCCATTAAGAAAAGAGGCATGAGAGAGCTCTCCTGTTCTCCATTCCTACCTCTCTGCCCTTTATGGATGCAGTGAACAGATAGCCTTCTGTAAACCAGGAAGGGGGCTCTCACCAGAGAGCAGATCTTCTGGAGCCTTAATCTTGGACTTCCAAGACTCCAAAACTGTGAGATATGAATGTTTCTTGTTAAAGCCATCAAGTCTATGGTGGCTTTTTTACAACATCCCAAACTAATTAAGACAACACCCATACCACAGAGTTATTATTGTAGTTTTAGGTGTCATCAAGTCAGGTCCAACTCATAGCAACTCTATGTAGAATAGAACAAAACACTTCCCAACATTGTATCATATACACAATCTTTTTTTTTATGTTTAAGCCCATTGTTGCAGACACTGTGCCAATCCATCTAATTCAGGGTCTTCCTTTTTTGTTGACCCACCACTCTCCCAAACATTATGTCCTTCAGTAATTGGTCTTTCCTGACAACATGTCCAAAATATATGAGACACAGGTTAGCCATCTTCATTCCAAGGAGCACTCTGGTTGCACTTCTTCTAGGATGGATCTGTTGGGTATTTTTGGCAGTCCATGGTATATTCACTATCATCTCCAGGACCACAATTCAAAAGCATCAATTCTTCTCCCATTTCCCTTATTCACTGTCGCGATTTCACAAGCATGTGATGTGACTGAAAATATCATGGCATGAGTCAATTTCACCTTCATCTTCAATGTGACATCTTTACTTTTTAACACTTTAAGTAGGTCTTTGAAACAGCTTTTCCAAAAGCAATGCATCTTTTGATTTGTTGACTGCTGCTTCTGTGGGTGTTGATTGTAGAATCAAGTAAAGCAAAATCTTAGACAATCTCAATCTTTTCCCTTATCATGCAGTTGCTTACTGACCCAGTTGTAAGAATTTTTGTTTTCTTGATGTTGAGGTACAATCTATACTGAAGATTGTGTTCTTTAAACTTCATAAGTAAATGTTTCAAATCTTCTTCAGTATCAATAAGCAAAGTTGCATCATCTGAATAACACAGGTTGTTAATGAATCTTCCTCCATCCTGATGCCATATTCTTCTTCATAAAGTCCAGCTTCTTGGATTAGTTGCTCAGCATAGGCATTGAAAAAATAACATGAAATGATGAAATGATACAGCCCTGACACACACCTTTCCTGACTCTAAAACAAGCAGTGTTTCCTTATTCTGTTTGAACGACTGTCTCCTGGTCCATGTACAGATTCCTCATGAGTACAATTAAGCATTCTGGTATTCTCATTCTTCACAATGTAATCCATAATTTATTGTGATCCACATAGCCTAATGCCTTTTTATAAAACATAAATAAATGTCTTTCTGGTATTCTCTGCTTTAGGCCAATATCCATCTGACATCAGCAATGATGTCTCTGGTTCCATGCCCTCTTCTGAATCTGGCTTGCATTTTCAGCAGTTCACACACTCTGTAATGCCAGGTACAGCTCCTAGCAAGTAACCAAGCACATATAAAAGCTCAATAAATGTTAGCTGACTAGCATTGGTATTTTTAAATTTTAAAAAATGTTGATAGTAAGCATCTATGTAAGAAGAAACCATGAAATCATCATTTGCTCTAATTAAACATATGTAATGATTCATCAAATCATTTTCTCAATTCATATTGTCCTTTGGACAATAAACATGAATCTTTTCAACTTGGGTAAATAGAATCTACCCAAACAGTGCATGTGGTAAATTCTGAGAAAAGTAAACTGATAGGACCATGGTGAGCTCTTATTCCGGGCGGGGGCGGGGGGGTGTTGCTTGAAGGACAATGATTTCATTGGAGATTTCAGGGCAAAGACGACTGAAGGGTGGATAGATTTTCATTATGTGAAAGACAATGGAGATGAGGGAAAAGGGTAGAAAATATTATCTCAGATGATGCTAATAGCAAGAAAATGTTGAGAAATTGTTTTAATAAACAACTGGGTTCCAGAGAAGACAACTTGGAGAGAAATCGAGGTTCAGTGAATTCTCAGGAAGTTTCTACAACTGTTGTACCAGATCCACAGGCAGAAAGTTGTGAAGGTAAGAAAGGGCAGGCCTGATAGAAGTGTATTCCTGGAAGATGCTTTGGAATGGAAGCCACTGTAATGTGTGAGCATGCCCTGGTTGAGGAGAAGACTTAAAAACAATGAGATATTAGAACAAGGCTGAGAAAGAAGATAAGCACTAAAAGTGGCCAGCATAGAAGAAAGAACTTGTTGTGCAATTAAGAATCACTATTTACTTTAAAAAAATAGGATATGTGACAATATGTCACTTCTGAGGGACAGAAGGCGAAGATTAATTAAAATTGTTGTGGGTTTAATGAGAAAGAATTAATGAAATTGTTTTCAATGTTGAAGTAGTCTTTCTATCCATCAGTGCTCAGAATTGCTCATCTCAAAGTTCTCTATTCTACCCAATGTTCAGAACACTTGGACTGGTCATGCTGTTCTAAATAATATTACTAGATGAATAGAACCAAAGTTAAGATGACCATGAAAAATTTGTCTGGCTCCAATACCAAAGAGCCACATGGAAATGACATTCAAATCACAAGTAGTCATCTCTGGCGAGAACTATTGAACTCCTGAACTAGTGACTCGCTTGGTTCTGTTAGATATTAACAGTCTTCTAGACAAAAGTAGGGTTATTTTACTATAGAGCCCTCTCTTCACTGTGCTTCCCATAACACATTCTGAATAAGGCAATGGACATGAATGTGCTTTTAGGTCACTGACATGCTGATAATATGAACTGCTAGAGTTTAACAGTTCCTCTTCTGTTTCATTGTTATATCAGCTTTTAGATAATCATTTTTTCAGATTACTTCAAAAAACAAGTGAAACTATATTTAAGGAAATGAAGTAAGGAGTTTTATAACTTTTGTAAACATTTTAAAATTCCTTTTACAGAAGTTAAATTCATACCTACCTTTATCTTATTAAGTACATACATTTCAACAATAAAACAGACTTCAAATATTATACACTTTAAAAGTGTTTTGGGATCTCTCCAGATCTCAAAATTTAGTACATTAAATACAATTTGTTCATTGATTTTAGACTAGTTCTTGGAAATTTTATACTGTGAATTTAAAATCATGCCATCAGGCTTTCAACTCAAGGCCAGTGAAATGATATATTTTGTTAATAATTCACAAGTGATGACTTGGAGTCTTGGAGGAATTAATTTGTCTTTTAGAACACAAAACACAATCTGAATAGTAACTTAACTATAACTGTTTCCTAATTGGAGAAAGAGTTATATTTGCTATTCTCTCACCTTATTCATCATCTGAAAAATCAAGAGGTGTTAAGAGATTACCCATTTGATCATTTCTTAACTCAACAGACATCTATCAAACACATTCTAAGTGCTGGACATTGGGAAAAGGATTAATGTTACCCTCCTCACCCCAAAGAAACATACCCATTGCCCTGAGGTATCCAGCAGTTAGTTAGGAATGAAAATACAGTATGTTGGGCAGACTATTAGGAAGCTAGGAAAAGGAGTGATTGATTCTGCATGGTACTTAGGGGCCAGCATTTTAACTGAGGGGAGGAGAAACTCTCCAGTCAGAGAAAAAGGAAAAGACACTCATTCTGAGTGGAGAAATCTATATGTAAAATGTCCCAAAGTATAAATAGCCAAGTACTCCAGAGTAGATAAAGCACAAAGTGCTTTTGAAAGAGAGAAAGGTGGGAGCCCTAACAAAGAAGGTGGTGGAGAGATTCCAAATGATTTGCAACAGATTTTGACCCAAGGATTTTAAATAAAGAAGTGACAAGATTAGATTTGTCATTTGGAAAGATAATGTTTGTAGGAAGTTGACATACAGATTAACATAATAGCAAGTAGAAATAGGAAGAAAAAGATACTATTGCAATATTCTAGATAAAAGAGATAGAAAGTATTGCTGAATGAAGACACTGGGAGGAAGATGGGGAGGAAGAAAAGTCTTTGATAGTTTCAGCAGGTAGGCCTAACAGATCTTAAGGAACTATTGGATTTGTGGACTGATGGGGGAATTATAATTTTGGAAGCTGTGAAGATGTGAATGTCCTAAACTACACAAATACCCCAAGGACACCCCAAAGAGGCAAAGTAGGAAGAGTTTTATTGTACTTGTACAGTTAGGGATAATAAACACCCATGTCCAGTAGATATGTGCACTTAACAGAGGATCCAGACATAGTAAGAAGTTAGAGATGTAGCATTAAGGATCAATGGTATATGATGCAATGGTCTGAATGCTTTTGTCCTTTCAAAATTCATTCATTAAGATTCAAATCCCAGGGTGATGGTACTAGGAGGTAGGATCTTTGGGAGGTAAATAGGATAGTGTCATTAGAATGACACTAATGACTCCATTATAAGGGCATGCTCCTCCTGACTTGGGTTAGTACCTTTATGAAGGAGGTCATAGAGAATTCACCCATCTCATCTGCTAAGAAAGGACACATCTAGAAAGTCTGCCTATGAATCAGAAACTAGACGCTGCCCAGACACTGAATCTGCTGCCTTGATCTTAGATTTCCTTGCCTCCAGAACCCTGAGAAATACATTTTTGTTACTTATAAATTACTCTGTTCATACTACCTTATTATAGCAACCAATGGACAAAGACATGGTCGTCAAAGCTGATGTAATGAATGATGTCACCCACAAAAATCCACATGATCCTTGAAAAAAGTAGATCCAAGAATGGAATTCTAGTTAATTCCAAAATCAGAGCCATTTGATCTTTAAAAAATATTTGTTTATATTCATTAATTAGATTTTGTACTACAGTACAGTTCCATTCTCTAAACCATTACATACAATCATTGTGCAATCACTGATACTTGTTATTTTTGTTAATAAAGTTGAAATAATTGATACTAGTGAAATTGGATCTTAATATATTCATGAAAGATAATTATCTTCTTTTTGTAAGTCATCTTCGTAATGTGTATTAAATTTCCAAATTACTTTTTAATGGCTGAAACCATAAAATCTAACCAAATGGGACAATTAAGTATATACACATGTATATATATGTGTGTGTGTGTATTTGTGTGTGTGTGTGTGTGTGTGTGTGTGTGTGTGTGTATGGAAAGAGACTTAGAGTTAACATGTACTATACATTTAATAAATAAGAATATGTGTAGATTCAGATACAGTTCAATATTTTCTTCATCAGGAGTTGTCTCTTCTAATGAGTTAGTTTCCATTTTTAATCTTGGTGTTTTAAAACCTAAGATTATCAGTTTAGCACCATCAGGTAACATCCAGTTAGATTGACTTCAATATTTCTAGCTTTGTTGATTAAGTGAGAGTAACTCTCGCTCTTGACAAGACCTTTGGATTGCAAACACTGTATAGGCACTTTAGCAATGTTGCTCTGTCACAGTGCACCAGGAATGACCTGTAGACAATTCCCAAATGCATCTGAGAATGGAAGGTGGAACACTTTCCTGGCATGATCCTATGGTTAGAAAATTAGAGTTAATTCTGGTCACTTCAGTCAGTTGCCCACCATTTCCATTAGCCATGCCATTTTGCATGATTTTATTGCAATGATCCTGAACTGAAAATGGACCAAATTTTATTTTACTCCTCTTTTCTCTTTGCCCTCCAAAACATTATGAATTTAAGCAATTACATCCCCCAACACACAGCCTAGGCAGATGTATATATGAGCCGTCATATAAAATCCCTACACATTTACACAGTGTATTTGGATAACATACACACATAATAAAGCTTTCTGTAGATACTTTTTCATTCTATATTTTCACTTCAAAGTGAAATGAAAATCAACATGAGAGATCACTAGAATGTTTCGCCCAGATGACATTATTGTCATATGTACCATACCATAATTCATACATTAATATGTAAAAATGACATTTTTTTAATAAAACGTGTCACTTTAATTTAGAGCTGAAGGAGACGATGTCGGAAAATATTTTCCAATTCATTAGGCCACAGGCCCAAAGAAATAAATCCTTCTGATGAGCCCTGTCATCACATTGTAATTCCAACACTTCAATATTCTGAAATTAACCAGACCCATGCCACTCTCTACTTCACTATTCCAGCCTAAAATGCTTCCAGAAAGTTCCCCAAGCGCTAGCTGTGAAATTACATTGTGTACTAATGGGAGTCACTAGGCAGGGGGTAAAAGACAGATTTTTTGCAGTGTGTAACTGATTTTAGATAAGCGGTGAGCTCATGTATCAGGAAAATGACTTGTTTCCTTTCTGTGGGGCGCGCACCTCCGGGTCCGGCCTGAAGGTTCGGACGGGCTGCGCCGCCACGCACACAGATACTAAACTCAATTCACTCGGGACCCTCAGGTGAGGGGCGCAGACTCCTGAGGCCCTCGGGACCCCGGTGGAGACAGGAGAAAGGAAAAGCCTCAGGCGCTTTTGCCTTCCAGGGACAAACACCTGTGTTGGTCGTCTCGGTGGTCAGGAGGAGACAGCTGCCGCTTCCTCGGTGATCAGACGGAGAGCAGGTTCCTTTCCTTGTTGATGATTGCGACGGGAGAGCATTTTTCCCTCATCGAAGGTTCGGGGGAGAGCAGCGGGAGAGGCGCGTCCTCATCTGTGGTCCGGGCAGGAACAGGCGAGAAGGCGCAGAAAGGGATGCCAGAAAGGCCGTGCCAAAAAGGTTGAGCTGCCACAGCGCAGCTCTTTATATAGTTCGCCCACGGAATGGCCTGAGCCAATCAGCTTTCAGTCCAATTGTCCAATCAGGAAGGGTTTTGTACAAACATGCAACCAAGTTATTTTCATTTTCCCTAGATTTCTAATTTACAAACCAGATATTCAAACGCCATTTTCCCAGTTTGGGAGTTTTTGCCAATTTCCTCCCAATTCTTCCCTACACTTTCCACATTCTACACAGTGAAGCAGCCAAGGTAATTTTACAAGGGAGGATTTTGCTGTTGCTGCTGAGACTGTGATTGTGCATAAACACAGGTCCACTGCTGCAGCTCCGAAGCCTTTTTTGGTGGCATTTATTTATGATCTTTGGAGGGTTCTTCTTCCTCGTGGTACCATCTAGCAAAGGTTTTTAATGGAAGCTGTTGATCCAGACTCCATTGCAAGGAAAAAGCATGGATTGCTTGATGGACTGCCTTTGCTCATCCCTTTTGAGTCCTGGTCATTTCAGTTCATGCCTGCCTCTGCCAGATAGATGCTACAAGAACCAGTTGGAATTTTTCTTCTAGGTGATGGCCTTTCAGAACGTGCCTCATAACTATCTTCAAAATGCACAGCCCCTAAGACCAACAGGCCCCAGCCCTACTATGCAGCAGAGAATGTGAATGTTCACTATTAATCTTGAATGTGTTCCTTGAAACATCTTATGAACATGAGGCTTGCAGAGAAACTGAATTCATTTACAAAGTGTAGGATTCTAGGGAAAAATAAAGTCAGCAAAAATACACTTGCATTTTCCAGGCACTCTTTCATATTTTCCTCCTGAATACTTTCATCATTATTTATTGAGTACTTACTATATGCTACAACTTGAGATATATCAGTGAACAAAAAGAATGTCCTGCCCTCAAAGGTTTCCATGATGAAATAATTTGAGAAAACCTGTGTAAAAACTTTAGAAATATGTCTTTCCTATGGATACTTACCACAGCTGTTGATGTGCTAAAGGGTCCTATTAAATTCCAAAAGGGGAAGAAAAGTCTGTGGCTTTTCCAACATTAATTTTATCACAGCTCTTTTTTAATGGGGAGCATCAATTTGGACCATATCTTTTGAGGTTAGTAACATTTTTCATTCCTATATATTCCTACCCCTTAATTATGTTGATTTCTATTCTAAATTTAAGTCCCTCAGCTCAGAGAGTAGGATGTTGCATGATACTGCTATTTAAGAGACCCTAATTTGAGATGTGCCTGCAGCCGTAGCCCTGTGGCATCTGATCCCATCAGACTTCAGAAGCTAAGCAGGGTCGGGCCTGGTTAGTACTTGGATGGGAGACCACCTGGGAACACCAGATACTGTAGGCTTGGGAGAGGGACCCGGCAAACACTTCCAAAAATCAAACCACCATTGAAAATCCTATGAACAGCAGAGAAGCATTGACAATAGTATTTCACCTGTTGCACATAAGGTCACTATGAGTCAGATACCGACTCAATGGCATCTAAAATCAACAACAACAATTTGAGGTGAGTACGCCCTGGAAGGGCTGGGATTTAGCTCAGTTGGTAGAGTGCTGCACTGCAGTCACTGAGGTCTGGAGTTCAATTCCCAGCACCGCAAAAAATGGGAGAAAGGCCTGGCAATCCACTCCCAAGGCAATCCCGAAACAGTCAGCCATTGAAAACCCTATGAAGGTCGCTATGAGTCGGATACCAACTCAATGGCACCTAACAACAACAACAACAACAACAACAACTCCCTGGAAAAGGTTACAATATTAACTAAGTTGCTCTTTATGCTTTTGATGCTTTAGTAGTATAAACATAATAAATAAAATGATGTTGGGAATCATTGTAATACGCATGTAAGGTCCTGTGCTGAATATTTTCTATGTAGGGCCACATTCAAATCTTAAAACAACTAACAGAGGCAGAAACTGTTAGGATCTTCATTTCTTTAGATATGAAAAAGATAGACCTGTAAATGCTTTGCTGAAGATAACACTCCTATGTCACAGTGGAACTGGGATTTTCCCCAAAGCTGTCTGCCTCCAGACCCAGGGCTCTGGCTCTCAAAGTGTGGAAAAATTACCTTTTGAGGATTTATATCTGTTGTTTATTTGATATTATGGTAGAGGATCCTCCACCCCTATCCTGCCCCTCCAATCAATTACCATAGTCCCTCTTGGGATACATTCCAAGACCCTGCAGGGGATGCTTGAAACTGCAGGTAGGACTGAGCCCTATGTGTGTGTTTTCTTTTACATAACTATGATAATGTTTAACTTATAAATTAGGCATGGTAAGATAGTAACAACTATAATAAAATAGGACAATTTAAATATGTTGTAATAAGAGTTATTTAAAACATGATTTTTTTCATTTAATATTTTTAGACTATGGTTGAACATGGGTTACTAAAACTCTAGAAGGCAAAACCACAGATGAGGGGGCACTGTAAATAGTTCTTAGTTACTCAGTATATAGTAATTGTCTTTTAGAAATCACCCATATTACTTTTTTTTTACTTATATTAATTTGTTTAATATATAAAGTAAAATTCTTATGATTTTTCTAACCACTAACATATACCATTATGTTTATCACACATGCATCTCACATAAATTATACTGTTCTGGATTTTCTCTGTTCCCTTTGACTTATTTTATCAGAAGGAGTAGAAAGCAAGTATAAAACATGGTAGTAACTAGAGCAAAGAATGGAGAGAGCAGTGCTGAGCACATGGCTCAAACCTGTAGTCCTAACAATTCGGGAGGCAGAGGCAGGAGGATCACAAGTTTGAGGCCAGAGACAGCCTGCATAACTTGGCAAAACTTTTCCTCAACAGAAAAAATTTAAACCAGCCTGGGAGTGCAGCCCAATGGTAGAATACTTGCAAAGTATGTGCAACACCCAGTTTTATCCCTCAAGTACCACGAGAGGGAGAGAGAGAAAGAGTACAGAGCTTGTGGATAAATTCTTGCTAAATTATATATGTCTGCAACTGCCTGTTTGTTTATTATATAAAATAATAAATTTTATATTATACATGAATATATATGAATGGAAAAGGAACTTGTAGGCAAATTAATGACTAGGATAATGTGAGGGAAGGAGGGTCCATGGGCTACAAGAAAAGTAGAAAAGGAAATGTTTTGATGTGTCCCAAAATTTATTGGGTAAAAATGTGCCAGAGTACTTTATTTGGAAGAAGAAATGACTATGTGAAAAAATAGTCCCAGAGTTACTAAACATTTAAAACATTAAGTTTATTTGATAGAATGAGTATATGTATATAAAATTGTCAATCATTTCACACAGACTGTTATAGGGACAGTAAAAATTCACAGCTACTAGTTTGAAGTATTGAATTAAATAAGTTTCAATTAGTATTTATTACAATGATTTTCCATCAGCATCTTTCAAACATAAAAGGATGTTGAAATCTTCCCTATCTCAGAATCAGTCCCATCTATATCTAATTTCAGGCCTCTTCCCCCTTGATTCAAATATTTATTGAGCATCTACTCTTTGTTGATGCAAAATATATTTGAGGCCTCACTGTATGTCAGGTATACTGCTAAATGCTATGAGATATAGAAAGATGAATACATTAAGGAGAGCAATTTACATGGTTCACCACATAGCAATTAGAAAACAGTGAGAAATTATGTGCACTGTACAGGGTAGAGCAAAAATAATCCCAGGGATTGAATGTAGACTGTGAGAGCAAGCAGACTGCAGAGTTTGGAAGCCTCCTGAAACCTTGTGAATGCAGTGCTAAATGAGCTCCAACCTGGCAATGGTGGCCAGAACACATGGCAATGGACTCCAGCAGGCTTCTGGGGACCTTTGTAACTAAGATGAAGAAGGCTTGGTCTAAGGTAATGAAAGAAACACCAGAGAGAAGGAACAAGTGCAGGACATGCTCTATTAAAAAAAAAAAATTAAGTAAATAAACCAAGGACAGAAATAGGATTCAGAGAATAACTTATTAAGAAGACAAATAGGGGAATTAGTTAAAGAATGAGCTAAGCTTTAAGCCTAATGAGTATGGCTTGGTATCTCCAATGACCAAGGCAGACACTTGGACGAGAGCCCCTTTGGAGAGCAACACGCTGACTTCTGCTTAAGCGTATCAGTTTACGGTAACCAGACGACGTTGACGCAAACAGGCAGTTGCAGACATAGATGCAGAGTCCTGGTGAGGGGCCTGGATAAAAATCCTTACCCTTTACACCAACAGGCAGACAAAGTTGGGCTGCAAGAGTGGGGAAGCAAAACCCAAGTGTTTTTCCTTACTGAATCTGAAAATTGTGCCTTTAAATCTGAGCTCCCTCACATTTCCTGTCCCCCTTCTGTGGCTTGTGAGGACTTGTACTTTTTCTTCTGTTTATCTGGCATGATGTTTCTGCTATTTCACTGTGTCCTTCCTCTATCTGCCTCTGTACCATCCCTTCCACAGCCAGCCCTGCTGACCAGAGCCAATGGCTGGACTCTCCCTGCTTTCTCATCCAGCACTTCCATGGCACCAGGAAGTCAGAGCACAAGTGCCAAACGTGGCTGGGACACAGGGCTGTAGACAGCTTT
This sequence comes from Pedetes capensis, assembly GCA_007922755.1. Taxonomy (NCBI): domain Eukaryota; kingdom Metazoa; phylum Chordata; class Mammalia; order Rodentia; family Pedetidae; genus Pedetes; species Pedetes capensis. The sequence goes on from VMDO01000982.1 coordinate 13,057, forward strand.
TGGTCACTAATTTGAAAACACCTGACACAAGTTCCTTAGGAAGAACAGAGATTTACTTAGCTCACGTTTCTGCAGCTGGAGTCTAAATGGCACAGCACAGGCATTTTGGCAGGGCCACTCCTCACCCCCATCACATGTGGAGTGGATGGCAATGGTGGGGTTAGCAAAGAAGGAGGAGAAAATTCCTTTTCCACCCAGGAGCAGAGAAGACCAAAACAGGCTGCTGTTATTATGACCCTCTTGGGGAAAAATCACTTTGCACCCTGAATGACCTAAGGACCTCCCCCTAGGCCCTGCCTCTAAACGATACCACCTCTCCCAAAACCACCTCCTGCGGAACAAGTCACCTAGACTCTTGAAGGACACTCACCTGTTGTCCACATCACAGCACACCGCGTTCACAAATACCCGCTCCACTGAACTGTCTTCCCAGCCTCTCTGGTAGCACATTAGGGCCATGTGACCTGTTCTGGTGGGGAAAACTATGAGAAGCAGTAGGAAGTATCTTTTCAGCTCAAGGCAGGGTCAGTCTCCTCAGCTGCTGGTCCCCTGTTATGACAACTTTGGGGGCCATGTGCTCTAGACAGTATCACCCCAGAATGCAGGTGAACCCACATGATCCACAGAAGACTTCATGTGGGCAAGGAATAAACTTTGGCTGGATAAGCCATGGACATTCAGGGAGCTGTTTGTTGTGACCACTTATATTACTTATAACAGTTCATAGCAACCTAGAGGATCCTGATGTTTGAAAATGAATGGGTTATTTCCAAGAGAGTGGTTAAAGGGGAATGAAGAAATAGGACAAAGCTGTCTTGAGGGAGAAGAATCTATACTGCCTGATTCCCTTTTGGCCCTTCAAAATTTATATCCTGTTTGTTTCTTCACCCCTAGATCATGAAGCTTTGAAATAAAGAAGGATTACCCACTCCCTTTTTAAATTTTTTCTTCAATACTAGAGGTTGAACCCAGGGATGCACCCCCAGACCATTTTTAAAATTTTTATCTTGATGTAAATTCACGCTAAATTAGACAGGCTGCATCTGCACTTGAACTTGCAACCCTCTTGCCTTCACATCCCAAGTCACTGGGATTATAGATGCGCACCATTGCATGCATCTTGGAAGAAAGATTCTTAAGAGGCGGGGCAAGCTAAGTAGGATAGAAGGACCAATCCTGCTCACCCAGTTGCCCCCTAACTTGTAGTAAGAACTTTCCAGGGATTTATTGCACACTCAACTGTGATTAAATGCTATACTGACAAAGTATAATAACACTGAAGAAAATTCACCTATGAGCATTATTTTGAGGCTCTCTTGAACTAAAATATATGTACATGCTATAATTTGACAATAATTGTGTTTTTCTATTCTATTATGGACATTGAATACTTCTCTGATAAAATTCAATTACATACTTAATTTTGTGGTGGAGTTCTTTTGCTTTAAGCCCAACTTTCAGACTCTGGTGGGAAGATATTGATGGAGACTTTTCTGTGACATGTGGGCCTCCATAGAAACAATTCTTTCTAAAGGGAAGTAAATATTGAGAAAACAGGAATCATTGGGAGGTTTGAAGCCAGAACTGTCTGCTTGGAGCTAATCATGTTTTACTTCCCAACCCCCATAAATAGTTGAGGTTGAATAAGTGATGTACACTGTGATTAGGGTTTACTGAGCACAAGTCATAAGATATTTATAAACTGTTGGAAAGAAATCCACCCTGTGCTCATATTATACTTTTTTCCACACAAAACTATGGAAAAGAATATTTAGTTCCTTGTTTTGTATGCAGATGAGCTCTTCACTAGCCTGTGGAATTCCTACTCTGTTAACAAATCAAAGTTTGAAGTTGTGACACACAGAAAGTTCAATTTTTTCCATACTGAAAATCAATCATAGCAACATGTCTGCACAGTCATACTTGTAGGGTGGTTGAGTTGGCTTTTCAATTTTTAGAACATCTAATAACATCATCCTTTGGTGTGAGAAGACAGATTAAAAACAAGGGTCACATAAGAGTCAACGGGTACTGTCTCCAAAGGTGAATTTGTAAGAAACTTGTGATTTTGGAAGCTTGTAAGTTTAGCAAGCTATAATAATTAGACAGAGAGTGGGGATGGGGAGCAGCTGTGAGAAACATCACAGTCTTCCAGCAGCAAGCAAGGGATATGAAAACAGATTGTATTTTAAAATGAAATGGTTTCTTGTAAAAAAGAAAAAGTCAAAAATTATCACAGTAGGGCAAGGTTCAAGTGAAAAGTTACTGACAGCATAGTTCTCATTTAGTTAGGAAGAAAAGTTCAAACTTCTTAAAACTTTTGGCACAAGGAGTAAAAGGAGTTTTATTTATGTCTTTGAGACTCAGTATGTGCCAAACAAAATATTAAGAACTATTTAAATCTTTGTTCCTTATTCCTCAAATACTCCCTTAAGAAGCTATGACTATGGTTGTGCCCCTTTTATTGATGATTATCTGAGCTTTAGAGGGAGTAACTTCCTCTTTAAGTAGAGATGAAAGGATGTGAAACAGGTCCACCACCTTGCTCACCTGGTCACATGTCTAATTGTGAATTCTGAGCAGATTCATGGTAGTATGCCACAACTTCCTCCAAACCACCTACACAATGCACACACACACACACACACACACACACATACACACACACACACACACAATTTCTGACAGACTAAGAGACTCATAATCCAGGCAAAGACAAATCTCTCACACCTATGTATCTTCTACACACCTCTATCCTTCCCTGAGTATTTTCAATGGAATTTCATGTTTACGTGATTTCTTATCCATTGGGTTGTGTTTTAACTCCAACATCCACCAGTTCTAGGATACTGTCAGAAACTCCAAGCAGTAATTAGAACCCACCTATAGCACCTGTCACATCTCCTTCAGCACCAATGCATCTTATACCTTATATTAGCCCATTTTCTATTGCTATAACAAAATACTTCAGACTGGGTACTTTATAAAGAAAGGAAATTTATTTAGCTCACAACTTTAGAGGTCTGAAGTCCAAGATAGGGAAGCCTTATCCATTTGGTCTCTGGAGTCTGCCCCCTAGCTACCTCAGAATATGGTCTGTGGCATTGCATTGTGGGTTAGAGGAATGGAGAACCTGGTGATATAGGAAACAAGAGTTAAAGCAGGGGCAAGTCTTGTTCTTTTTATAACAGTCCACTCTCAGTAACTAATTGGGGTCTTATGGGAGCTATGTTTATCCCTTCTGAAGGCAGGAACCACCTTCTAGAAAGCCCAATCTCTTAAATATTCCACCAAATCAGATGTGGCACTAGAGGCTAAGCTTCTAGCATATTGTTCTTTGGCGGACAGGCCATACTCAAACCATAGCACATCCTAACAGCCAGCAAGAGCTGGGCCTGATGGGGAAATTCTTTACAATCACATTTCTACCTTTATCTACCTTTAAAACTGTACCCTTGCCTGTGGTTGCCTCCCTCCTATGTTTTACCTGTCCAATTGGCTCCCTAGATATAAATAAGAGCCAGAATCATTCATGTGTTTAAAAGTGAGCCCACAAAGATGTCAAGGTAATCTTAGCCAGAAACCACTTCTGCACCTGGGATAATTCTGCTGAAGTCCACTACAGCTTTAGCAGCAGGTCTCCATGGAATTGTGGCCCATTCTGCTCCCAGATTTTCCCACTGAGCTCACAAGCATGTCTTACCAACCCAACTAAATCAACAAGTACTGCCTAGGAGCAAGTCTGAAAGTGTTTGTATGTTTTCAGGGATAAAAAGGAAAAAAAAAGATATATAAGAGAATGGTTTAACCCTGGAAAAGTTTGGCATTTTCTCAATATAGGCCACTGGAAAGTGTGTGGAAACAGGACAGTTTTCACTTAGCTAACCAGTATGTATAGCCTGCAGTGATAGCCCTGTGGCATCCGATCCCGACAGATCTTGGAAGTTAAGCAGGGTCGGGCCTGGTTAGTACTTGGATGGGAGACCACCTGGGAACACCAGAAGCTGTAGGCTTGGGAGAAGGACCTGACAACCCCCTCCCAAAAATCAATCTGCCATTGAAAACCCTATGAACAGCAGAGAAGCACTGACAATAGTGTTTCCCCTGTTGTACGCAGGGTCGCTATGAGTCGGATACTGACTTGACGGCACCTAACAACAACAACAACCAGTATGTAGGGAGAAAGACCCAGCAACCCACTCCCAAAAATCAATCCACCATTGAAAACCCTATGAATAGCAGAGAAGCACTGACAATAGTGTTTCACCTGTTATATATAGCGTCGCTATGAGTCGGACACCCACTCAATGACACCTCAACAACCATTATGCAGTATTTCACCTGCCTCTCTTCCTAGGGAGGAGGGTAGTCCACACGCCTCCTCCTAGAAGAGGGAGTAGTCTACTTCCCCTCCAGTTCGATTTGGACTGGCCTTTTCATATTCTTTGGTCATCAGACCCTGGGACCTGGCACATTCTTTGCTCTTTTGGAGCCTGAGCTACAGTATGAAAAGCATAACAACCTTCTTGGGGAGAGTGAGAAAGAGAGAGAAAGAGACCCCCAGCCAGTCCTTAGCTATCTCAGCCATTCTAAATGTGCCAGATGTGTGATTGAAACCACCATGACCATCTAACATCAACTGAAATCTAACGGAGATCTGGGTGACCACCAGCTGACAGCATCATGTGGAGTAAAAGGACCATCCAGTTCATCATCCCATGAAATGTGATAAATCATTGTTGCTTTAAGTCACTAAGCATTGATATGGTCTATATACAGAAATATATCATGGAAACCAGTGCATAACAGGTACCTCCCATCCTGCTAGCACTGAATATATATTAATTTCAATAAAGTAACTCCCATTGCTGATTTACATGTTCAGGAGTAAATAGCCCTGGAGGAAGGACTCTTGAGTTCTCTAAATAACACTCCCTGTCCCCATTATTGGAGCAGTTTCAGGGTAGTGGCTAAGATAGGCTGCAAAGGTTCAAGGTCAACCATGTGCTTCTTTTTTTGGAAGTTCCTTATGGGGATGAAAAGAAGTGACATTTACTCCAACATTTGATAGAAAATTATTCTCTCAAGAGTAAGCCCAAGAGTAAAGTCATGTCTAAGTTTATCATCTAATAACCTGACACTACCTTCTGCCTGAAATGACATCATTGTGCAAACCAAGCACTTCCCATAACCAGTGGTTTGACTTCAAATATTCATGGAAATTCCATAGTAGCCTGGCAGGACATGGGTTTGGCAGTGACTTTAGCTGATATTTAACATTCTTTGTTCTAGACACCATGGCTTAGACTATAGATTTCAGGCAAAAGGACAAATATTTCCATGAGAAGTTGTTATAAAAAGAAAGTTTCAAATAAGATAATTACATTTATTTTCAGAAAGAACAACCAACACTCATGTTTTATGACATCTTTTCATTTGTGGAAAGTCTTCATTAAAGGATATATTTACTCTACTCTATTTTGAACCAGCAAAAGCCCCACCGTGGGAGCAGCAAGGAGGCCTTTGGATAGCTCTTTCAGGCCACCAGGAAGCCTTGGGATAAATTGCTAAGTCACTACTCCATAGATGAGAGTTCGGTGGCCCAACGACCATTTGAGTCCTTACAGGTAGACAGCTGCTAACTATCCCTGGGCTCCCCAGCTCCTGACAATCAAGGGAAGATGAAGCTGTTTGCAGCTGCAGTGATGGAGCTGCCATCTGCTTAGCTCCCGGGAAGTTCTCAGTCAAGGACTACATCTAACCGCTTCACAGCAGAGTGGGCAGTTTGCTGCAGGGAGCTGGCTTGAAGGTCACCTCTTGCCATCTCCAGAAGGCATTTCCAGAAAGAAGCACATGGCAGCCCTGACCCTTTGTAATCTGTCTCAGCTACAGTTCTAAAGCTGCTCCAAGGACAAGGGAAGAAACAGAGGCTTCAGGAGGCTTGCTCCCAGCCGCAATCTGTTTGACACTTTGTCAGGGTGACTGTGTGCCCCTCTCTCTCTCTGGCAGTTTGCCTGTTCTGTGTCCTTCTCTTTGGGCAACCACTACTCTGAGCAAAACTTCCTTCTCCAACCCTCAAACTTAGCAGCCCCAAAGTCCTGAGCCTTCCCCTCTCTGCTTTTCCTGACTTGACGTTCTTGGAGTATCCCCTTCTTGCCTCTGCACTCCATCTAAACCCCAAGCAAAAACACCCGTCTTTCACTTCCACATCTCCACCTTCCAACCACATGACTTCTACTAGACTCCCCACCTTTCCCAAATCAACATTTCCAAAGCAAAATCCATCATATTTCTACTCACAGGGTGGCTAACTCCAAACTTCTTTGCCTGCTGACCTGAGTCTCTGAGTTTTGACCATAGACAAGTTATAAACTGTTGACTATCCATTTCCCATGCACAATATTACAACCATAAAGGAAAAACTTCACCACTTAAGATCTAGACACCTACAACAGCATTCCATTTCTTCTCCATGACTCTGTTATTTTGACTTTCAAAGCTATCCTAAGGTACTTCTATGGGAATTTCTCCAATGCAACCCTCCCCTTTTTATATCCTTCTATTAAAAAACCTCTGTCATGCACTCCTGCCATGATGCACTGGGGTGCCACAGACTAAAAAGTAACAGGGCTAATCTGTCATGGGATGGGCCCTCCAAAACCATGAACCCAAATAAACCTTTTCTCTTTATAAGTTGATGTATCTCTGGTATTTGTTACAGTGATGGAAAACTGATTAACACACTGAGCCACAGTGTTTAACAGTTCCAGAGGGCATTTTTCATATGAACCACAATTTCAATACTATTTCCTAGTGTTAGACAATGCAGAAGATTAGTCAGAACATGCCACAGACACAGCTACCTCTAGGCCTTCACCTCTTCCCAGCCTTTGCCTACTCTGTGCCTACCCACCTTTTCATATCTCCTTGCTCTTCATTTGCCCTTTGTCTTCTCAAGATCCAGCCTCTGTCCCTTTCCCTGGGAAGACTTCTCCAGCCTTTATCCCAGACTCCTGTAGCAATTTGTTACATAAATCACTATGTTGGCACTTGTCCTCCACTAGACACTTGTATCAATTTCATCATTCTTCACGTGTATGATCTATTTCTGGAATTAGAATAAAACTTCCTAGACAGTGGGAACTGCCTCTGAAAATATATGTTGCCTCAATGTTTATTGAAAATGATGCTTTTGTTGACAGTTTCAAATATTTTTCTCACACACAGACTCTAAGAGATAAGGGATTGGGGTGTTGTTGTGTTTTATTCATTTACCTATTTTGTAATATCTGGGCAGAAAAATTTGACAAAAGTGAATAGCTATAGTCTCCATAACTATACATCCCTGTTTTTTTCTTTTTTGCTCATAATGTCTAATTTTATATTCCACCAAATGGATTCACATAAATCATGATACAACTGCTAACATCAGCCAGCAAGTTCAGGGCTGGTATTTGGTTCATGCAAGATGCTGCTTACAACTATGGCGTTGCTGGCTAGCTCTGTATTGAAATTCTCTCTTCCTTTGGTGTAGTCACTATCCCCCCGATTTTCTTTCCATTCCTCCCTCTTCATCTCTTTGGGTAATCTTGCTTTTCTGACATCTTAGACCTTTCATTTTTAGCATTCTTATTTTCTCACTCTACTTAACAGCGAGGGTGAGTCTCAAGTCTGTCTCCTCGATGATTCCTCTCCTAAGTGCCAGGTACACATCTTCTCCTGCCTACTGGGAATCAACCACAACAGATGGGGAGGAGGGAAACCTTAGTTGATGGTGTACCCATCCACTCAGGCTCAAAGCTGGGGGTCATCCTTCACTTCTCCCTATTTCTCAATCTCAACACCAGCATTTGTCTCCTGTAGTTTCATCTCTTCAATATTTTTTTTCTGCTCCCAAATCCTGCTGTTATGCCTTGGTTCAGGGCCCTTTTATTCATCAGGATAATTAACACTAGCTGCTAGAGCTGTCAAACTTGGAAAATTTAGTGGCTTCAAATGGCAAAGGTTTGGTGCCATGAACTTAACCAAATCCAGTCCAGGCTGAGTAATCTCCAGCGTGCCTGACCTCCAGGAGGTAAGTCAAGTTCTGTGTGCGATTGTCTTGTGGCTTTGCTGTCTGAGTCCATGATTCTGTGACCCCCGATGAAAGATAAGAGAGAGAAGAGGGGAAAACAAACACTTCACTGCCTCCAGCAGAAAGAGGTGTGAGTCAGAAGGCTCAACAGAAGTGACAGACAATTGCCCAGAAGGAGATGCATGACCTAACTTAACCGTAAGAAAGGCTGGAAAATACAGAAACTCATGGAACATACAGTGAGCACTGAGTAGCTGCTAAGCTCTTTTCTTCTCTCACCTTGACTGATGCCATTTCTAGCTAATTTCTCTAATTTCAGTTTTCTGTTCCACCCTACTTGTATACTTTCACCAGAGAGGTGTTATTTATTTTTATTATTTCTCTTTGTAAAACACAAAACAAATCATGTCATGCCCCATCAGCAGCTATCAGTGGATTGCCACGACTTACAGGACAAAATTTGTCTGGCTTCAAACCACTTTACCAAATATACCACCATGTCTTCCAACCCTTAACTCGAACCACACCAGATGAAGTAATCTGAACATTCTGTTCATTCTCTCACTTGCATGTCTTAGTGCCTTGATACCCTCTTCCTAGAATCTGGGGGAAATGTATTTTAAATGTTTTGACTTTGCTCTGAATTGTTTTGTTAATGTAAGCATTGAATGTGGACCCATACAGAAAAAATATATATATAAGTAAACAAACCAATTCTTATAATTCTCCTTGTCTTAGAAAAACAGACCTAAGGCTTAGTTTAGTTCTTTTCTCTTTAAATTAAGAATGTAACCACAATTGGCTGTAATTCCCAGCCTATGTATACCGTAACTCCTCAAAAAGCCAGCGGTGAATGATGCTGCTTTTTTGAAGACAGGTTCCAGATCCCTAATGAGCATATTAGAGGAAAATTTGGAGATACTTAACAGCTGATGGATTTCATATACGAATTGGAGTACTTCCCTTCTGGTCTAGTCCATGACCACACCAGCCAGGTTTCTCTGCCAGAAATCACCCCTGGGATCAGGTTATATCTGGATGGAAGGGAGGATGAGGTCTTTGCTGCTGACAGCCTAAGCCACTAGGAGCTAAGATTATTCAGACCCAGAATAAGGAAAATTCTGTTGGGAAACTGGTCTGCTTTAGCAATAGACCAAAGAATTAGTGGGAAGACAGGGTAGCCTAGTGGAAGCAGCCAGGGGTCTGAAGATAGGCAAATCCAAGATCAGGCCTACTAAGCTGTCTCATGAGCCCTGAAGGTTATTCAACTCCTCTACAGCACTGATTCTTAATCTAGACTTTTTCTAGGAGTGGTCTGGTGATCACATAAAACAATGTGTGGCAGATTAATTTTTTGAGATGCTAGTTTGTATTTTTCTCTCTGCATCTCCTCCCAGACACACACACACACACACACACACACACACACACACACACACACACACAATTTGGCTTTCCTTCAGTCAAGGACTTTTCGTTCATGAAGGAAAACCTTTGTCTAAGTAGAAACATACTTTTTGTCTTTTTTCATTGCCAAAGTTCTCAGAGGAGATATCAGTACTGGAGAGAACAGCAAAAGGCACCCCCTGAACAGAGATACAGAGGTTGGAAGGTGAGAGAGAGCACAGTTTATTGAAAAGATAAATCCAGTAATACCCAGAATGGTCCCTGGCACAGAGCAGAGAACAGTTAGATTTGAAAGTTGTGGTTGTTGTTGTTGTTGTCGTCATCGTTAGGTGCCATTGAGTCAAGTCTGATTCGTAGTGACCCCTTGTACAACAGAACTAAACACTACCTGACTGTGCCATGCCTTGCACTATGTCAGTGCTTCTCTGCTATTCACAGGGTTTTTGATGGCTGATTGTTTTGAGATTGTTTTGGGAATTGGCTGCCAGGTCCTTCTCTCATTTGTGTGGTGCTGGGGATCAAACCCAGGGCCTCAGAGCATGAAGAGTAAGCACTCTATGAACTGAGCTAAACCCAGTCCCAGATTTGAAGTATATGACACTATTATTTATTGCTAACTGATGAAATAAGAACCCTCAAATAGTCCTTACATTAAGATGTGTAGTTAATAAATTGCCTGTAGCAGTAGCCCTGTGGCATCCGATCCCGTCAGATCTCAGAAGCTAAGCAGGGTCAGGCCTGGTTAGTACCTGGATGGGAGACTGCCTGGGAACACCAGAAGCTGTAGGCTTGGGAGAAGGACCTGGCAACCCCCTCCCAAAAATCAATCTGCCATTGAAAACCCTATGAGCAGCAGAGAAGCACTGACAATAGTGTTTCCCTTGTTGTACAGAGGGTCACTATGAGTCGGATACCGACTCGATGGCACCTAACAACAACAACAACAACAAGTTAATAAATTAAGAAGCAATCTCCTTGGGGAAGATTTATCTGACCATTTCAGGACCATCTGTCTCTGGCACCCTTGAGAGTGAGGGCTGGTCACATTCTACTGACTTACTTATTTCTTATGTGTCTTCACTGGGAGACTTTGAACTTCTAGCTAGCAAGAATTACACCAAGGTTTAGTACTCTGTCTCACACAGATTTAATAGGAATCTCTGCATAAAATATTTATTGTCTGTGGACAATTGCTGAGTTATAAATAATAACAATGTCTCAAAAATTCCAAAAACAGTCTCTATCATTGATACAATTATTGTTTAAGCCATTTTGCTCAATGGACAATGTTTGCCATGATATGGGCTCCCCAAAGAAAGCCCTACTCTGAAGCATTGCTATTTGTAGGATGCAGCAAAATCGTGTTTGGAATCAGCCAGAAACTATACACTTTACAACCAGGAAAAGAATCAGAACTAATTCTCTCTTAGAAGGAAAATGGTAGCAATCATCTGAGCCCTGGTTATTAAGTAGGCAGAATGGAGCAAAGAACTAAATGTTGAAACTTGAATTGTAGCCACTTGACCTACCTCTAATATCTTCCATATAAATCCAGATCCTATTATTACATATTTCCTGAGTAAGAGTCATTTAGGAGGAAGGTTCTGGTCTGGGCATTCATCATGGTCCTTTAGTAGCAGTGAGTGAGAGACATTGACCATCAGCCATGAAGAGGCATTATGGAAAAAAACTGAGAATCACAGACTTTACCTGTCTTAAAGAAGAAACACTGTCAGAACAGGTCATTTGTCAGAGGAATCCCAGACAGAGTTGGCACATGGAGTTCTGAAAGACCTGCAGCATAGAGAAAGGATCCATTTGCAGGGTATATTTTCTTAATCACAAACAGTTGTCAATGGAAGAGAAGTGGTCCATCTAGTCTTAATTGAAGGGTAAGTGGTCAAAGTTGGAGGAGTTAGAGGGAAAATGCAAAATGTTATAGGGAAGTCATCTGGACAGGGGTAATTTTCAGAAACCTATAGCACCAAATAGGAACAGAGAAGAAAGGAATACTTTTGTATAGGAAATCTGATGGAAAATTATAAGGTAAAATTGTGGATTTAAAGAAGTGCCAAGACAGAAGAGACCAGATGATGAACGTTCCTCTCTCTACTGACTAAGAAACAAAACAAGAGACCTGAAGTGAACCATTCCTCCCAAGCATATACAATGTTTGCTGTATATGTGTTCACAATCCCCAGCCACAAAGCCCAGAGACACGTATTAAGTTAATGAATGAAAAGTGGATAATACACCCATCTTTTCAAAGCCCATATATTTCAAACTAATAGTAAACATTAAGGACAAGCTCAAGAGAATTAAAAAAAGAAACGTGGCTGAAGCAAGTAAAAAGTGTCTATCTTGCAGTCACATATAAGAAGAGACCAAAGACTTGTCCAGGAAGAACTTAAGGCTGGTCTGGTGATTCTGTTCAAGAAAGTCTTCAGGGACCAAGGTCCCTTCCAACTCACATTCTGCTAACTTTACTATGTGATTCTCATTCTCTTCATTGAAGATGGCAGCCAGAGCCATATCCCCAGCAGTGGAATTAGGAAAGGATGAAAAATAAACCATTGTCATGGAAGAGCCTAGCTACAGATCATAATTCTATGCGTGATTTTCTTTCAAGTCCAAAATCGTAGGAAATCACAAGGCTTTATTGGCAGATCTCAGGGAAAATTGCCCTCTTTACCCCAGTCCTGGTTTACCGCCAGTGCATTTTAGTTGTCTGGTGGGAATTGCAGTCACAGCCTCAGTCCCCACCTCAGCCCTACCTAGACTAACCAGGGTCATGTGCTCCTTAGGTCTGGACACCAACAGATTACACTATGTGACTTTGGGTAGCCTCTGCATCAATCCCACACAGCTGAAAGGAACACTGAAGCTCTAGACTTCCCTTAAAGCAGTATTATACTTTCACATATTATCCTTCTTGTTGTTAGGTGCCTTTGAGTGAAGTCTGACTCATAACGACCCTATATACAACAGAATGAAACACTATCTGACACCATGCCCAGCACTATGTCAGTGCTTCTCTGCTGTTTATAGGGTTTTCAATGGCTGATTGTTTCAAGAGTGTGCTGCCAGGTCCTTCTCCCAAGTCTACAACACTTGGCATTCCTGGGTGGTTTCCCATACAAGTACTAACCAGGACCAATGCTATTTGGTTTCCAAGATATGATGACATTGGATGTCAGGGTGGTATGGCTATACACATACTTACACTACTTTAAAGACAAGACCAAAAATGGGGCTGGAATTTAGCTCAGTTGGGAAAGCACTGCTCTGCAGTCTCTGAGGTCCTGAGTTCGATTCCCAGTACCGCAAAAATGGGAGAAGGAAGTGGCAATCCACTCCCAAGGCAATCCCGAAACAATCAGCCATTGAAAACCCTATGAGGGTCGCTATGAGTCAGACACGACTCAATGGCACCTAACAACAACAACAACAACAACAAATATTTAAATATTTGCCATTCAAATCTCCTTTATGTGAATGCCAACCAGGAAAGGAATTCACCGTGGGGGATGATCATGCATCATTAGAGGTTTTATTTCCTTCTTCTTTTGAGCTTCTGCTAAGGTTATTAGGCCATTTATTTACCTGGTTTATCACCTTAGAAGAATGGCACTGACTTACAAATTATAACTGAATACCTTTCAACTGAAGAAGATGGCCGATCTTGGGTCTATCTGAGACAATACAATACTGAACTCCAAGGTGACTATGGTAGATATGGAATTTGGACTTCAAAAACCACAGGTGACAAACCAAATGAGGGAAATATGACCTTTAAAAAAGATAAGCTGTCAGTAAGCAAAGATGGGAAGATGATGTCAAAACTTCCTTATCCACAAGATACTGTGAAATCATTGCTGGAAGGAGTTCTCAAATTTAAAATTTATTTGAGAACTTTAACTAGACAAGACATTAATTCAAATCACATAAAAGGCCATTGCACCATTAAGACATGTGCCTTGAATTATCTTCTGCTATTCAGCCTTCAATCAAAGTTTCAGTAGGGCTTACTGCAGATGTTCAACTATGTTTTTTTATTCTGTAAGGAAAACTGTGATTCTTAAAGTCACATTTTATACGTGTGATGTCAGAAGTACATTTGCAAAGTGAACATCAGCTACCTCCTAGTGATCTTTCATTATAGTTTACCTCTTTTAAAAACCTAATTAAAATCTAAAACTCATTAAGTTTTATTGTAATAGAAGTAGTATGTTTTGTTTTAAACTTTTTTATATTTATTATAAAATATTCAATATTCATTAGGCATCTTGTGATATTAGGGGAGTCACTTAACTATGCTTCAGTTTCCTTATCTTCAGCATAAGGAGCTAGCACCAGATCAGCAAGTCCCAGCAAGGAAGTATATCAGCATCTGTAGGGACAATGAATACACTTTAAAGCTCTCTTTCAGGAGACTTTGGTATGTAGCCTTCACCCCAGTCACACCTCAACCCAGATTAATAATCATTATGAGGGCTGAACAGAGGGCCCTTGCAGTCTGATATGGCCTGCTATGCAAAATATAATTCTTCTGGAAGAAATTAAGGACTCAAATTGATGGGAAAACATCACACATTCATAAATTGAAAGACTCAGTGGTGTTAAGAATGTCAATTCTCACTAAAGTGATCTACAGATTTAATGCAATCTCTATTAGAATCCCAGTTGAATTATTTGTAGAAATTGACAACATGGTTCTAAAATTCATATGGAATTGCAAGATGCCCATAATAGCCAAAGCAATCTTAAAAGAAGAAAGTTGAAGGGCTCACACTCTCTGGCTTTAAAACTCGCTATAAAGCAGTAACAATAAAGGCAGCATGGTAATGACACTAGAGTGGACATACAAATCTGTCTCCCCAAAACTCTTACACTGACAGTCAACTGATTTTTAAAAGGATGGTAAGATCATCCAATGGAGAAAGAACAATATTTCTAATAAATGGTATGGAGACAGCTGGGTAGCCATATGCAAAAAATGACCTTGTTCCTTTACCTCACACACCATGCACAGAAAAGGACTTAAAATAGATCAAAGTCCTAAGCATAAGAGTTAAAACTCTAAAACTCTTAGATGGAAACAGGGGGGCAAATATTTATGACCATGGATTTGGCAAAATATTCTTAAATCTAATGCAAAAAGCATGAACAATGAAAGGAAAAATAGATTCTTTAGACAAGTGCCTTTCTCAGGAGCAATAACCAAGTTTGGGCAAATATTTTTATCAAGGTCACATAACAGATTCAGAACAAATCTCATGGCATGTTTGATGTGTCTGCTCCATGAAAAAGACTGAGCAATGAAGTCCCTCAAGCCCTGACAATATTTCAAAGAAGAGACAAGAATCTACAGGCTGTATTTTCCATGTGTACCTCAAACCTGAATAAAGAACTACATCTGTCCCTCAGAAAGCTGAGGGACTGGTGGGAGATTTTCTATGATTTGGTGTGCTATTAAAAAGGATGGTATTTGGTAATATGGATGCAAAATGTGGGATAAAATTCACCTCTTTTTACATGTGTTTAGAAAACTTTCAATTAAGAATATCTGAGAAAACATACTATACTACTGATTTAAATGCTGCTAAAGTTATCCAGGGCTGGGATTTAGCTCAGTGGGTAGAGCGCTGCCCTGTAGTCTCTGAGGCCCCGAGTTCAATTCCCAGCACCGCAAAAATGGGAGAAGGGCCTGGCAATCCACTCCCAAGGCAATCCTGAAGCACTCAGCCATTGAAAACCCTAGGAGTCGCTATGAGTCAGATACCGACTCGATGGCACCTAACAACAACAACAACAACAAAGTTATCCAGATGGGAGAAGGATGTGACAATCCACTCTCAAGGCAATCCTGAAACAATCAGCCATTGAAAACCCTGTGAGGGTCACTATAAACCTGATACAATGGCACCCAACAACAACAACAACAAAGGTATCCAGGGCCTCAAGGCATCCATAGTAAACTGTCTTATTTATTAGAAATACAACTAGAATGGCATATACAAAAGATTAGCATTGTGTCTGTCAAATATGTGTCTTACTTCATTACAGGGGAAGATCATTTATTCCTGAATAATAGCAATGACTGAAAATAATAATTACTTGCTTGTGATTCATATGTTCAAATGGTCATAGAATTGCAGAAGTATGGTACGGTTGAATGCAGAACTATTTGTCAATGTTTATTGAGTACCACTGATGTGCAACCCATTGAGGAGAATGCACTAAAAGTACTCTCTGCTCCCTATACACACTGCTGAACCAAGCCAGGACACAGGAACACAAGCCAGGACACAAGAAAGCCTCAAGACTCTGCTATTTGCCATTTACTGCTGGCTTCTCCCCGGGGTGCTGTGGCTAAGTCAGGGATGAAGGATGCTGGTGGCACCACTCACTCTGCACTAGGTTTCCTTGTCAAAACATGTATGGAAGCATCCAAAGGGACAGAAAGGAACGTGCAGGTTCTGTGGTCACACCAGCCTGCAAGTCCCTGCAAAATCCTCCAACCATGGGACATGGGAGGGATAACATTCTCTTCACCTCTGAGGCACAAAGGTATACAAAATAGTTTACTCTCCATATGGAACAGGAAGCCTAGATCTTTAAAACCAAATATTAGATTAGTGAGAACAGTGGGTATTTACTCTCAATGCATGAGTAAAAATAAACAAAGGCATGGTAGTGGTGTTATGTGCCCTTGAGCCAAGTGTGACTCATAGCAATCCTCACAGGGTTTTCAATGGCTGATTGCTTTGAGATTGCTTTGGGAGTGGATTGCCACTTCCTTCACCTATTTTTGCAGTGCTTGGGATCGAACCCCAGTCCTCAGAGAGTGCAGTGCAGCACTCTCCCAACTAAGCTAATATATTCAGCAGATTCATACATAATTCTAGATCACAAAATAGAGGCCATTCCTTGTTTTGCAGCATCAATGTCTTATGTACAAAAATCCTTTACTGTATTAGACCCCAGCAAAGTCAAAATAAAAATATTTAAAGCATATATATTGTCTCACAGTGGGTGATATAATACTTACACATAATACAAATACGAATCCATAATGATGCCTATTTTAAAAATCTCCAATTACTGGTATGTTGAAACAAACAAATGTATATGAGAGAGTAACAAGGTCAAACAAAAAAATACAGAAAACACAATAACTAAATACTCGCAGAAAATAATTCCACTTCAAAGCTTACAGAGTAAAACTTAGAAGAAATTGCCACTCAAAGCAGAAATGGGTACGCTTATTGAGAGAGAGAGAGAGAGACAGAGAGAGAGAGAGAGAGAGAATGAAATTAATTCTCTCCTTAAAATCTTGAGGAAAAAATAGGAAAATGATCCAAGGCCACAAGAAGGAAAGATTCCAAAAAAGATAAAAGCTACAATAAATAATGGCATAAGAGCAACAATATTAACAAATATATATAAGAATTTGTATTTTTCTAAACACCAATGAAAAAATGCTTGTGAGTAAATTATCAGCAAATTAGAAATGATAATGTACATAGATGACCCCCTATTAAAGAGCAAAAGAGAATTACATTCACTTTTATCCAATATATTTGAAAACTTTAAGCAAATGTCTTTTTTTCAAGAATTAAAAAGCTGAAATTTGAAAAAAAAAAAAAAGCAGTCCTAATTTGAACAGTCCTCCTGATGAAGATGTTAGAGAAATGTATTAAAGAATTTAAATGCTTCAGTCTGTTCAGTCCTAAAGAAACACTTGGAAAGGTTAAGTTGACAAGTGACTCTGGATTAGAAAATCTTTTTTAAATACCCATAAAATATAATGGAGATGTGCATTAACAGATTTATCCTAGCAATACAAATGACCTTTATAAAGGAAACGAAGTTTCATTTGTAAAAAGATGCAGTTTACAACAAAGTACCTTAGCACATACCTTAATGACCAGGAAATGTTCTAAGACATGTCTCATTAGGCAATTTAGTGATTGTGCAAACATCATAGAGTGAATTACACAAATCTAGGTGGTTCAGCCTTCTACACACCAAGGCAATATGTGCATATTTATCTCTCTCTCTCATATATATATGTATGTATATATATACATATATATACATATATATATACATACATATAATCTTAATGATTGGGAGACCACCAGGCAACCCACTCCCAAAAATCAATCCGCCATTGAAAACCCTATGAATGGCAGAGAAGCACTAACAACAGTGTTTCACCTGTTGTACGTAGGGTCGCTATGAGTCAGATACCTACTCGACGGCACCTGACAACAACAACAACAACAATTTTAATTATATATATATATATATATATATATATATATATATATATAGTTGTTAGGTGCTGTCAAGTTGGGTCCAGCTCATAGCGAACCTCACCAGGTTTTCAATGGCTGATTGTTTTTTGGGATTTCCTCAGGAGTGCTGGAGATAGAACCCAGGTTCTCAGAGAGTGTGGAGCAGTGCTCTACCAACTGAGCTAAACCCTAGCCCATATGTGTGTGCATATATATATATATATATATATATATATATATATATATATATATGTGGGAAGAGAGAGTGAGTCTTAAGGTTATAAGGAGATATATATCTCCAGCCATACCACCCTGATGTCTGATCCCATCTGATCCTGGAAGCTAAGCAGGGTCAGCCTGGTTAGTCCTTGGATGGGAGATGGCTTGGGAATACCAGGTGGTAATAGGCTTGGAAGAAGCACCTGGTAGCCCACTACAGAAATAAGCAGCCATTGACAACCCTATGAATAGGAGAGAAGCACTGACACAGTGCCGGGCATGGCACAGTGGCAGGGAGTGTTTCGTTCAATTACACATAGGGTCTCTAGGAACTGGACCTGACTCCACGGCACCTAACATGTCATATATAATCTTAAGGCATGAAGAACAAAACCACATGAGACTAAATCAAGCACAAAAGGAAAATGACACAATTGAGATGAGATGAATGCAAGATGAATTAGGCTGCTGCTTGGCAATCCATTTGATGGTCAATTTTGTTTTTAGAAGTAGGAGTACACTCTACAATAATGGTAAAGTATATTCAAGTAAATACATAACGAGTTACATAGTCCTTTGCTATCAAGTATAATGTGCTCTACCTCACTGTGTGTGTCATAACTTTATACATACAGCCAATAGTGCAGGAGGTTTTTCCACCAGCATCACCATAAACACATGAGGAAAGCATTAACTAAGATATGGAGGCAGCAATAGGAATATTTTTGCTCTGTTATAATCTTATGATGCCACAATGATGGTCCATCATTGGCTGAAATATTATAATACAACCTATGCCTGTATATATTCTGAATTTTTACATGCTTAGCACTGTAGAGTCAAAGTACATAAAGCAAAACTGTGAGATACTCATAGAAACTCAATGTAGACAAAATTTTTTAATACTCCTTTTAGCTGTGGGCATAAGAAGTCATCTAGAATAAATATGGATGTAAACACTCCCCAAGATAGAATTAACAAATTTGAATTAGACAAAACAGACCTTTGTGTACGAGAAAGAGGTAAAGTGGAAGCTCATTTCAAAATTTCTCTTATCTACTCACAGGGCATATTATTAGATAATATTAGAATAAGCTGTCCTTTTTAAAAGTCCTACTGAGATTTTTATTGGAGTAACATAAAATGTATGGATTAGGAGGGAGTTTAGTATCTTTATTTTAAAAAGATTCAGAAGCATGGACTACATTTCCATTTATTTAAATAGCTCTAAATAATTTTGGGCCTGCAGCCATACAACTGTGGTGTCTAATCAGATCTCGGAAGCTAAATAGAGTCGGGCCTGGTTAGTACTTGGATGGGAGGCCACCTGGAAACATGAGGCTTAGGAGAAGGACCTGGCAACCCACTCCCAAAAAATAATCAGGCATTGAAAATCCTATGAATAGCAAAGAGGCACTGACAATAGTGTTTCGTCTGTTGCTAGTAGGGTCGCTATATGTCAGACACCGACTCTACAGCACCTAACAATAACAACAACAAATAATAATTTTGCATGTTTTTATACTATAAGCCTTTACTCTTCTAAACTTGCTATTAGTATTTTGTAGTTTACATCATTTTTATAAGGGGATTATTTTTATTATACTTTCCTTTTGGCTTTTATTTTTTGTTAATGAACTTTTACAAATGCACTGATAAATAAATAACAAAAACAAAATTACTATAAAGGAGACCACAGCATTTTTATGTTTCTCCTGTCAAAACCTGTGAGTTCAGAAAGAAGGGATTAAAGGTGCCATTTTTCAGTGAAAAGATATTGTTTTAAAAGACAAAGAAGTTTTAAATAGTATTCTTTTTTGTTCTTGTGATTTATAAGATTTTATTAAAGTTAATATTTCACATGCCTTTTATTTTTTTAAGTGTACTACTAAATCAATATCTAAAGTCTATGAACATGATCTGTAGGCAGATGCTTCAGTAAGGTTTTTCTCATTTACAGTATTTCTGTAAATAGCCTGTCAATATTAATATAAAATATAATTATTATACATATGCTTCGTTCATATAAGATGTATCAATTATATATATTACAAAATGATCCCTGTTTGCAGAATGTTATTTTTTTCTTTATTTTTTTAATACCAAGGATTGAACCTAGGACCTCACACATAGGAAGCAAGCACTCTACCCCTAAGCTGCATCCTTAGCCCCTTTTTTATTTTTTGTTTAGAGACAGTGACTCCCTAAATTGCACAGGCTGACTCTGGTCTCAAACTCATGATCCTCCTGCCCCAGCCTCCTGAGTAGCTGGGATTACAACTATGGCCTGTGGCGACTGGCTACCATTTCATTCTTACAAGTTCTTTTGTTGTTGTTATTGTTGTTGTTGTTATTAGGTGCTGTCAAGTCAGATCTGATTTATAGCAACCCTAAGTATAGCAGAACAAAACACTACCCAACACTGTGCCATGCACACTATCTTTTATGTTTGAGCCCATTGTTGCAGTCAGTATGTTTCTTCTCATTTTGAATCATGCCATCTCAGCAAAAGGAGGTTCCAGGGGCTTTACTCCATCCTCATCATTAAGTTCTACTCTACTTTGAGAGACAACTCTTCCCAGATGTTTCTTGAATGCCTTCCAGCCTGGGGGTCATTTTCTGGCACTATATTTGACAGTGTTTCTCTGATAGTGCTTCTCTGACAGTGCTTCTCAGGGTTTTCAATGGCTAATTGTTTCAGGGGGCTGGGATTTAGCTCAGTTGGTGGTATCTGAGGTCCTGGATCAGTCTCTGAGGTCCTGAGTTCAATTCCCAGCACCACAAAAATGGGAGAAGGATGTGGCAATCCACTCCCAAGGCAATCCCAAAACAATCAGCCATTGAAAATCCTATGAGGGTTATTAGGAGTCAGACACAACTTGATGATACCTAACAACAACAGTTGTTTCAGGAATGAGCTACTGGGTCCTTCTCCTTAGTCTGTCTTAGTCTGGAAGCTCAGCTGAAACCTATCCACCATAAGTGACTCTGCTGGTATCTGAAATACCGGTGACATAGCCTTCAGCATCACAGGAATATACAAGCCCCCACAGCACGATAATAAGCTGAAAAACACATGGGAAACTAGTTCTTTTAATAAATATGAATTACTTATTGAAATAAAATTTGTCACTGTGTTTTTATGGTATAGAAAATTATTTTTCTTTCTTTTTAATGTTTTCCTGTGGTAAAGCTCTTACATGTACAGTACATTTTGAATGACCCTGGAATCGTCTTTTACATACAGTATCAGACAGACATCCATTTTATTTCACCTACTATTGCACTCATTTATTGGCAAGGAAGCACAATCACATTTTGAGGAAGTCTCAGCTTAGTGTATTGATGAGCTTATCATTCTCCTAGCATAGAAGAATGAATGTTTTTCTGTTTCTAGTCTTTTTGTTAATCTGCTTATTCATCTTTGCACAAATTCCATCCTTTTGTTTACCATGTATGCAAAATAACTCCTGCTACTTGAGAAGGCCAGTCTCCCTAGCCAGTCTTTCTTCTTAGAAACATCATGGCTACTCTTGACCCCTTGCTTTTCTATATAAACTTTATAATTATGCTGACAAGTTTTAAAAAATAAACTGTGAATAAAAACCCCATAAGTACTTTAAATTAAATCTATAGAGCAATTTTGAAAGAATGCACATCTCCATGAGTCTGCATCTCCAGTTACTGTGTGCCTCTTTCATGAAGGCTTTAGATTTAATTTTTTGTGTGACATGAATATTCACAGTATATTAGAACTTTATTCCAAAGTATCTGGCATTATTATCTCTGTTTTTAAATAAGATCTGTGGAAATTGCATTTTCTCTCTGATCACTGCTAGTGGATAGACAGATAATTCATTTTTGTCAATTTTTTTTTCAGTGCTGCGGATTGAAGCAGGGCCTCTTATATGCTAGGCAAGCACTCTACCACTGAGCTATACCCTAAGTTTTCACTTCTGTCAATTCTTATAACTACTTTTTGCTCGCCTTTCTGTGACAACAAGTATTTTTAGTATAATATTGAACAGAAGAAAGAAATTGGACACTTGAAATTTAGAAAAATTAAACAAAAATTAACTTAAAAATGTTTTTGATATTTTCCCACTAGCCATGATGTTTGTTATAGGAATTTTTGAATGTACCTTTTATCTTAAGGATATTCACATCTATTCTTCAGTTAGTCATTAGATTTTCTCATGAATAACTGCTCAAATTATCGAAATTTTGCTGTCTAATGGTGTAAATATGTTTTTTCTTCTTTAGTTTGTTAATGTGGTAAATTATAGTAATGACTTTTAAATTTGATTTGAGCCAACCATGCATTTCTAAAAATCAACCCAACTACATGTATAACATGCAAGCAGAAGGAGGACCACTGGTAGGGAAGGAGATCAGCGGGGCAGAGAGGGGTCATGAGGGGGCAATGGGGATGAACATGAGCAGTGTGCAGTGATACACATATATGGAAATGCCATAGTGAAAACCACTAAGTTGTACACTAAAAAATTACTATTAAAACAAACCCAACTTAATTGTAGCACACACTATACATATCCATACATCATTAGATTCATTAGATTCCATTTGCTCACATCTGTGCTTATAAGTGACAAAAATCTTTATCTTTCCCTTCTTATATATCTTTCAAAGCTTTGTTATCAAGTTCATCATAAATGCACAAAATTACTTGAAAGATATTCTCCCTTTCCTTATCACTGAATGACTCAATAAAATTGGAATTATTAGTTGCCGGATTATTTAAGAAAATTCACCTATAATGTTGGGCCTGACATTTTGTTGTTATTTTAAAATATTTGTTCATTTCTTTTTTTTAACCTCATGGAACTACAAAGTTTATTTTTTAAGTTTTTCCCAGTAATCTTATTTTGCTAGGAATTCTTAATGTACAACTTAATGGGTCTCATTATGACATTTCCATACATGCATACTTGCAAATTTCAAGATTTTTTTCAAAAAAATTTTTGCCACTTTAGATTGTATACAATTCCTAAAATGTGTCTATTTCACTGAAGTTCTCAAATGCTCTGGCAGAATGGCGTTCATAGTATTCTTTTATTAGAGTTTAAACTGTGGTGACATCAATACCTATGTTACCTTTCATCGCTTGATCCATTGGTTTCATTTGTATTGTTAAAGAATTAATATTTGGCTCACCTTATTTTCAGTATTATCCAATATTAATTTTAAATTAATATACAGTACAATTGGCTACTTTTGTAGTGCACAGTTCCATGAATTTTACCATGAGTACCTTTATGTGATCACCACCATAATCAAGATAAAGAACAATTCCCTAATCCTCCAAATGTCCCTATTGCTCTCCCTTTATAGTTATATCTTCCCACTACACCCTCCCAAAGGCAACTTCTGAGCTGCTCCCCAACTCTATAGTTGGATTTTTTATGAATGTCATACAAATAGAATCATACACTCTGTAATCTTTCGAGGGAGGCTTCTTTCAGCAATGGTATCAATAATTCTTTTAATTCTGATGGCATCAGATGTGCTACAGTTTGACCACTTACCCAACGAAGAATATTTGGGTTGTTTTCAGTTTGGGTAATTGTACATAGAGTTGCTATAAGCATTCATATATAGGGTTTTTATGTGAAGGTAAGCATTCCTTCATCCAGATTAAATACCCAGGAATGGGATTACTGCACAATATGGTATATGTATGTTTAACATTGTAAGAAACTACTAAACCCTTTTTGTGTGTGTGTGTGTGTGTGTATCCATACATATATATATATACAGTTGTTGTTGTTAGGTGCCGTCGAGTCGTGTCTGACTCATAGCGACCCTTATAGGGTTTTCAATGGCTGACTGTTTCGGGAGTGCCTTGGGAGTGGGTTGCCACATCCTTCTCCCATTTTGCGGTACTGGGAATCGAACTTGGGACCTCAGAAACTGCAGAGTGGTGCTCTACCAACTGTGCTAAATCCCAGCCAGCACATATATATATATATATATATATATATATATATATATATATATATGCATATGTATATATAATTTCACATGCCCATCAACAACTGAGAGATACAATTGCTCTGTATACTCATTAGAAGTTGGCATTGTCAGGCATTTAAAAAATTTCAGCCATTCTTATATTCCTTTTGATGAAGTATCTGCTCAATACTTTACATAAAGAGCAAACATTTATTCTGGGTCACACTTTTGGTGGTCTCAGTTTATGATCAGTTGGCCCTATTGCTTTGGGCCTGGGGTAAGACACCATATCATGATAGCAGTGTGTGGCAGAGAAAAACTGCTTGCCTCATGGCAAACAAGCAAAAGAGATTGAGGAGAGGACTAGCACCTCACAATCCTCTTTAAGGACATGCCCTCAGTTACCCAAAGGTGTCTCACTAGAATGCACCTCTCAAAGATTCCACTACTTCTGAATAGCATCACCATAGGAACCAAGCTTTTAAGATGTGGGCCTTTGGGCGACATTCAAGATGCAAACTACAGCATTTTCAGCCTCTTAAACTCTGAGAATTCTTTAGATATTATGGGTACAAGTCTTTGTTGAATATGGTATATGTGATTTGCAACCATTTTCTTGAAGTCAGTAGATGGCCTTTTAGTTCCATACACTAAAATCTTTTAAAGAGAGAAAAACTTACCACTTTTTCTTTTGTGAATCATTCTTTCCATGTCATATTTAAGAAATCTTTGCCTAACCCTGGTCATGACTTTTTTTATGTGTTTTATTCTAAAAGTAATGTAGTTTTGTTTTACACATAGATTTATTATTTGAGTTGATTTTTTATACCACATAAGGTATAGTCAAAGTTCATATTTTGTCAAACTAGGATCCAATTAATCCAACACCAGTGTTGAAAAGGTTATCTTCTCCCTTGAATTGCTTCTTCTCCCTTGTTAAAAATCAGTTGGCCATATTTTTGTGGGTCTATTTCTGGATGCTGTTCTTTTCTATTGATCTAAATGGGAGTCTTTTTACTAATACTGCACTGTCTTGGTTATTGTACTTTATGTTGTTATTGTTTGTTGCGGTTTTGGCTTTAGCCCACTAAGATTAGAGCCAGCCTACAATGTAACCGCCTGCAGCTGTAGCCCTGTGGCATCCGATCTCGTCAGATCTTGGAAGCTAAGCAGGGTCGGGCCTATTTAGTACCTGGATGGGAGACTGCCTGGGAACACTGGAAGCTGTAGGCTTGGGAGAAGGACCTGGCAACCCCCTCCCAAAAATCAATCTGCCATTGAAAACCCTATGAACAGCAGAGAAGCACTGACAATAGTGCTTCCCCTGTTGTACAGGGGGTCGCTATGAGTCGGATACCGACTTGACGGCACCTAACAACAACACAATGTAACCAGTTATGCAGTGGCATAAATGAAGGACTTCGGGAGACCTTCAGGTGGTAAAACAGGGAAGGTAAGGTTTATTGGGTGCTCCCCTGATGTGGTGCAAGGAGCAAGCACCCCTTTAGAGCAGAGCTCTATGTGCTCTCTAAGTGCTGGTTCTAAACCTGCAGCATGGAATCCTGCAGGCTGAGTGCTGGTACAGCTCAGCCTTAAAGACACAGCCACAGCCGCCGGTGTTCCATGGAGATCAGTTGATCTTGCCTCTCACGGCTTGCCTTCTCTACCTCCCTCCTTCCCAAGGATGAGAGGAATTGGGAGGCTCTTCATGGCTTGCTTGAATCCTTTGGCTCTTCAGGGCCCCTGGTCTTGACCACGCCGGCTTGCTTGCAGATCTCACTGGAGTAGGGAGCTCTGGTCCAGGTGATGGGGATCAGGTGACAGTTGAAGGACGGTCAGAGAGGTGAGGGTGAAGGGGGTCCAGGAGCCCTACTTTTATAGGGTCCCAGAGGGGTCACATGTTGGGATTCAGCCAATCAGGAACACACCTGACAGGTACAGCAGGTAAACTGACATACTTGCCAAGTGGGGACAGTTATTACCCGAAAATGCTGAGGGGAGCCAATCAAATTTAGGGTGGTTAGGGCAGGTCAGACGGGCCAGGCGCCATCTTTGCTCACTCGATGGGAGGGGCTAGTTTGAATGAGTGAGATGAGCCCTGGGGTCAACTAGGGGTCAGCCCCTCAGGCTGTCATGAGGGACCCTAGTTGTGGGATATGAGTTTAAAAATCCCCAACAGTTATTAGGTGCCGTCGAGTCGTGTCCGACTCATAGCGACCCTCATAGGGTTTTCAAGGGCAGATTGTCTTCCGGATTGCCTTGGGAATGGGTTGCCACATCCTTCTCCCATTTTTACTGTACTGGGAATCGAACTCGGGACCTCAGAGACTGCAGAGCAGTGCTCTACCAACTGAGCTAAATCCCAGCTCGTTTGTACTTTACAGCAAGTGTTAAAATTGAGAAATGTCCTTACTCTAAATTTATCCCATTTTTTTCAAAACTATTTTAATAATTCTTCTTTTGCCTTCCCCTATTTATTTTAGAATTGTTGTTGTTGTTAGGTGCCATCAAGTTGTGTCTGACTCATAGCAACCCTCATACAGTTTTCAATGGGTGACTGTTTTGGGATTGCCTCGGAAATGGATTGCCACATCCTTCTCCCATTTTTGCAGTGCTGGGAATTGAACTCCAGACCTCAGAGACTGAAGAGTAGTGCTCTACCAACTGAGCTAAATCCCAGCCCCATTTTAGAATTAGCAAGTAAATATTTATAAATTTTTGCTGATATTTTAGCCAAAATTAAATTCTATGTAAACCAATTTGAATAGAATTGACATCTTTCACTCTGTTGAATTTTTCTAACTTCTTCAGTTGGACATAGGTGTGGCATTTTTTAAATATATCTACAAATTTTTTATCTTCAAAAGGTGGGAGGCTTCTTTTTAATTGCCACTGGGCTTATCTAATTGCTTCTAATGAACAGATTCTGGCATGTGGGTAGTATGTGGTTTCTGAGACCAGGTCATAGAAGAAATTTGGCCTCTCACCCTTATAGCCCTATAGAGTTCTATTCCATAGCCCTGCAGAGAAGCTACAGTGATCAACTGCTCTGGTTTGTCTGAGATTTAACTCAATTTTAGCACTAAAGTCTTATTACCCTAGTAAACTCTCAACCCTGTAAAAACTGTGATGGTCAGTCACCTAAAGAAAAGCTCACAGATAAAATTGAGTGACTTCATTAATGAGTCATCTTAGAAGTAAATTCTTCAACCCCTAGTCAGGCCTTCAGATGCCTGGCAGCCCTCAACAACACAAAAGAAATCTTGTGGCAGAACCTGAGCCAGGATCACCAAGCTAAGCCACTGTAAACTCCTGACCCACAGAAACTGTAAAGTAATAACTGTTGTGTTAAGCCACTAAGTTTTGGTATAATATGTTATTCATCAATGTTATCCATTATCTTTCTATTCCATTCTTTTAAATACAAGCATTTGTGACTATATATTTTTCTCTAACTTTCATTTAATCTGAACTCTGATACTATAGTTTCATTATTGTTAAGAATGAAATTCTGTAGAGTTTCTAATTATGTGGGCTTTTCTAATCATCTTTGAGTTATAGATTTCTAAAGTGATTTCATTATGATTATAATTCTTGAAATTATGATACATGGTGTTGCTGTTAGGTGCTATCAAGTTGGGTCTGACACTGTGCCATGCCCAGCACTATGTCACTGCTTCTCTGCTATTCATAGGTTTTTCAATGGCAGATTGTTTTCAGAGTGGATTCTCAGGCCCTTCTCCCTAGCTTGCAGCACCTGGTATTCCCAGGCAGTCTCCCATCCCAGTATTAACCAGGTCAACCTGGCTTAGTTTCTAAAATCAGGCAGGAATAGATGCCATAGTGCTATGGCTGCAGACCTCAAATGATACTGATTCTTTGATGTTTATTGAGACTCAAGCATATGGTTAATTTTGGTAAATGTTAGCATCTGTGATTGAAAAGAATAAATATTTTGGGAGATACAGTGCTCTATATGAGGACTGGGATTTAGCTCAGTTGGTAGAGCGCTGTGCTGCAGTCTCTGAGGTCTTGAGTTCAATTCCCAGCACTGCAAAAAAATGGGAGAAGGACCTGGTAATACACTCCCAAGGCAATCCCAAAACAGTCAGCCATTGAAAACCCTATGAAGGTCGCTGTGAGTCAGATACCGACTTGACGGCACCTAACAACAACAAGTGCTCTATATATGCCAATTAGGTCAAGTTTGTTAATTATGCTATTCAAATCTTTCCTTCTACAGTCATATAGTATTATTTGATATGTCCATGCTTGATTTGTTTACTTTGTGAGAAGATGCCCTGAGAACCATGTGCTAAAATCTCTATGTATAAAGGAAGGTTGTTCAAGTTTTATTAAAATTAGAATTTTGATTTACATGTCTTAAAACTTTGCTATTTCATTCACATGGTTTTGGAATGTAAGTCTTACGGAATATGTTCTGCCTATATATTCTTTTTATTCTTAGTAATCTTTTTTGTCATAAAAGTTATTTTGTCTGGTATTAATTCACTCATACTACACTGAGTATGTTTAGTATTTATCTGTCTTATATGTTTTTAGACCTTTATAGATAAATACCAGAACTTTAAAAATCTTTTACTGTAGTTAAGTTTTAATCTAGTTTAACAACTTTAGCTTTGAAATGGAAAATAAAATTCACTTATACTGTTTTTCATACTTCTTATCCTCCTCATTTTTATCTTGGTAAAAACATGAAATTTAGCATCTTAAACATTTTTTTAGCTGCAAGGGTTTAGCTCATTTGGTAGAGTACTGCTCTGTACCCTCTGAGGGCCCAGATTTGATCCTCAGCACCACAAAAATTGGAGAAGGACAAGGCGATCCACTCCCAAAGCAATGCTGAAACAGCCATTGAAAACTCTATGAGGGTCACTATGAGTCAGACTCAACTGGACAGCACCTAACAACAGCAACCACCCATTTTAAGTATACAATTCAGAAGTGTTAAGTAGGTGAACACAACTGTGAAGCAAATATCCAGAACTTTGTCATCTTCTAAAACTCTGCACCCATTAGCTCCTCTTTCTCTCCTTCCCCCATCCCCTGGTAGTACCATTCTACAGTCTATTTCTATGAAATTTGACTACTTCAGATATAAATTGTAAGAGGAACCATATAGAATTTGTCTTTTTGTGATTAGCTTACTTCACTTAGAATAATGAGCTCAAGGTTTATCCATTTGCAGGATGTGTCGGGATTCCCTTCCTCTCTAAAGCTAATATTCCATCATTTGTTTGTAGTGTATATTGCTTACTCACTAATCAACTGATGGCTGATTGAGTGGCCTCCATCTCTTGGTTATTACAAGTGTTGTTACTGTGAACTTGGATGTACAGATATCTCTTCAAGACCCCATTTTTGATTCATATATATATATATATCCAAATATGGGATTGCTGGATTACATGGGTATCTCTATTTTTAATTTTTTTGATGAACTGCCATACCAGTTTTTTATAGCAGTTTATAGCACCATTTTACAATCCCACTAACAGTGCACAATGGTTCCAAATTTCTTCACATCCTTGCCAACATGTTATTTTCTCGGTTTTGGATTGCATTTTTGATCCTAATGAGTGTAAGGATTTCCTCCACTTTCTATTTAATTTTCTCTTCATTTTGTATTTTCATAATGATTAAAGTCCTCTCCTCTTTTTATTTTGCCCTTCTTTTGGTTTGGAGGTCATATGCAATTTATTCTACTCTTCTAGAGATTACTCTAAAAATTTTAATTCACATTTTAACTCATAAGCATCTGCACTTTATTGACATATTTACCTTCCCCACAAAATCACAAAAAAACTTTGGAAAACTATAACTCCAGTCATTTCTTTTTAGACTGGATTTCTTATTGCTTGATTTTTTAAGACCCTTTTAACTAGATATTATTGTTACTATTATATAAAATCGATGTTAGCTTGCATTTAGTTTCACCAATTTTTGCTTCAAATATATTGAAGTTATGTTGCTAGGTCTATTTACATTTTGAGTTATTTGAACTTTCTGTAGATTAACCTTTATGACTACCTCCCTTTATTTCTAGTAATGTTCTTACTTTGATGTTAGTGATTACATTATGTTTATTTTTGTTAGTATATGCATACTAAATTCCTTTATATCCTTTCACTTTCATTGTTTGTCTTTAATGCATCCTATTTGGCAGTATGTAGTTTAGTTTTCATTTTGATCTACCAATAGCCTTGATTTTTAAATCAATGTATTTATTCTGTTTACATTTTTCAAAAATTACTATTCATTTGGATTTTCACCTATAATTTTAATGCTTAATATTTAATAGTCCCACTTGTACTATATGATATTTCTCTTTCCTTGTTACTTTCTTCTCTATTAATTTTTGAAATGTTCCTGTTGTGCCTCCTATTAACATATTAGCTGTGTATTCTTTTACTTTTCACTTAATAGCTAAACTAGAAATTGTACTATGCATTTATCACTCATTGGGGTTGAATTCAAGCAAATACTT
Organism: Pedetes capensis; assembly: GCA_007922755.1. Classification (NCBI taxonomy): domain Eukaryota; kingdom Metazoa; phylum Chordata; class Mammalia; order Rodentia; family Pedetidae; genus Pedetes; species Pedetes capensis. Next base: position 43,541 of record VMDO01000982.1, read on the forward strand.
TTACCATTTCAGTACAATGCAAAAACTTAAATTATCTTTTTTCCATCTTTTATATTATGTGTACATTTTAATTCTACATTATACTTAAATCTCTACATGATATAATTATTGTTGTGTATAGTTGATAGTCATTTAGATTTGTGCATGTACTAATTCCTTTCTTTGCTCTTTATTTCTCCTTCATTTTCTTTTCTCCCATCTGAGATTTTTTGTGCCTCAAGAATTGTTTGTGCTTTTATCTTCTTTCTTTCCTTCTTTCCTTCTTTCCTTCCTTTGGTCTTTCTTCCCTCTCTTTATTCCTTCCTTCCTTTTTCTTGCTCCCTTTCCTTCTCATTCTTTCCTTCCTTCCTTTCTCTCTCTCTCTCTCTCCCTTTCTATCTTCCTTCCTTGCTTCCTTCCTCTCTCTCTTTCTTGATATCTCTCTCTCTCTCTCTCTCTCTCTCTCTCTCTCTCTCTCTCTCTCTCTCTCTCTCTCTCTCTTCTTTTCTTTGGTGTCTAATGATTATTTTTTGCCTGAAATGTGTTTACTTGGATTCATTAGCAAAGTACCTTTTTTTTCTCGTATGGACCTTTAGATCATTCTTGAACAACATTTTGTTTAGAACTGAATTCAAAGTTGATAGGTGGTTTCTGCCAGGGCTTTGGAGATACTATTCTACCATTTTCGGTTTCCATTATTTTATTACAGAATTGGTTTTATTTTTGTGGCCTTAAAGTTAATGAAAATATTTTATTATTGAAAGTAATTTGCCCTTAACCCCTCTTCTTGCTCTTGCTTTCTTCTTTTCTTTTCTTTTTTATTTTTTCTTTTCTTTTTCTGTGGTACTTGGGGGGTTGAACCTAGGGCCTTGCACTTACTTTGCATATACTCTACAACTGGCCTGCACCCCAAACCATTTTTTATTTTTTTTATAATGAGTCAGGGTCTGGCTAAATTTCACAGGCTGCCTCTGACCTCAAACTTGTGATTCTACTGCCTCTATCTCCTGAATCGCTGGGATCACAGATGTGCACCAGCCACACTTGGCATACTCCCTGGCTTCTTAGATTTTTTTTCATTTTCTTTAATTTCAATGAATTTTGCAGTGACATGCCTTGATGTGTTTTGTTTCTAAGATTGTCATTTTGTTTTTATTATTTTTGGGGATTTACAACACTATTTGAACTTGCAATTCAATTGTATTTCATCAATTTTGGAAATTTCTACCATTTTTAAAATGGCGACACTCCCCTGCTTTGCTCCTGGAACTTCAAAAGCATCTATGCTGCCACAATATCCCATATGTCTCTTATCATCTTTTTGGGTTTATATTGTTTGACTATTTTTGTTTAGCTTGCTTTTCATATCCATTTGTTTCTGTGTTCTTCAGTTTGTGTATTTCCTACTGATTTGTCTGCCAGTCTTCTGAGCTGAGACTCTTCTCTTAATTTTTCCACTGAGTTCTCACTTGAAATGTGTGCTTTGTTCTATGAGAATTTATATATTTAATTATTATTTAGAGTCTACTAAATGTTTCCACCTACTCTTTTGAATATATATTAATCAGCATATTAAACTGTATCTATTCCAACATGTAAGTTCCTCTCATCTTTTATTGTCTTGTCTTGTTTTTGATCACTTATTTTGTTTCATGAATTGCATGTTAATTGTTTTTCATACAAAGTCAAGTACTGTGGTGAAAAATTAAAGAGACAAAGTTCCTGAAAATATAGTTTCCCTCTAGAGATGATGTTCTCAATATCATGTGTCATATAGTCTAATTTGGAGTGTGTTTTATTCATTGTGAAGGCTAGTCTTATTCTATCTGGCCATGTCTCCTAAAGTATAGCCATTTAAATTTCTTCACTCAAAGCCTGTAGTGATGCCAGGTGCTATGGCACACACCTATAATCCCAGCTACTCAGGAGGCTGAGGCAGGAGGATTATGAGTTTCTTGGCCAAAGGCAGTTTATACAATTTAATGAGACCCTTTACCTAAATGGCAAATAAAAAAGGAGCTAGAGGTGAAGTTCAGTTGTATAACACATGCCTAGCATGCACAAGGCCTTGGGTTCAACTCATTAATATTGCAAAGAATTTAATTAATTAATTAAAAATAAAAATAAAAATATTCTCATCTTTTTAGTAAGTACCTTAACACTATTGAAAGTTCTGCTCAGCTTCTTAGCCTCAAAGCCAGCCACTGTTTTCTCCTCCACCTTTTAAAAGATTTCCAAGTCTTCACAGATATTTTAATTCTATTTCCTATACACTGGATATATGCTTATGATTAGGAGTTCTAAACACAGACTTTTCCTTTTCTTTTTCCTATTCCATTCAGAGGCAAAGCTGAAAAGTATATATCCCTACTTATAGTGTGTGTGTGTGTGTGTGTGTGTGTGTGTGTGTGTGTGTGTGACTCATTGGGAATGTCACCTTCTGGTTTTTTTTTTATCTTAATGCAGAAATTTTTATCTATATGCATAGTGTGCAGGATAAAGTTTTTTTTTTCCTGTCCCTAACTTTTATAGACCAAGAATGCATAGGCTTTAGGTTATCTGACATTGGCAGATATCTCCAGAGCCAATGCCAACCATCTCAAGTTGGCTTACATTTCCAGATTAATGATTTCTTACCCTCTGAGGTCAGTCTGCAACCATAGCATCCTTGCATCTCATCCAGCCTGATCTCAGAAACTAAACAGGGTCGACCAGGTTAGTCCTTGGTTGGGAGACAGCCTGCGAATACCAGGTGCTGCAGGCTAAGAAGAAGGATCTAACAACCTATTCCTGAAACAACCTGCACTGAAAACCCTATGAATAGCACTGACAATAATGCTAGGCATAGCACATTATTAGGGAGTATTATGTATGTTATGCATAGGTCACCATGAGTGGGACACAACTCAACAACATTTAACAACAACAGCACCAACAACATCCTCTGAGGAAACACTGGATTATTCTCAATCACTTCAAAAACTTATTTGAATTCTTTTTAACATTTAATCCAGCATTTTAGGTATATTGCTCCAGGGATGTATTTCTGAATATCTAGTCTGCCATGTTGCTTTTTGTAGAAGTCTAAGCATGCTGTTACTAAGACACATTGAGAACTCATTCCACACTTTCCAACTTCCAGGCATTGATTCTACTAATTATTTTTTATTTAAGAGGCATTGCTTCTTGGCAGTTAAGAATTTGATCTTTGGAGTTAGAAAATCTGAATCCAGGAATTTGCTTTTACCATTCTCCCATTATGAAACCTTGGCCTATTTTCTGCATTTATAAAATGGTACTATTAATAGTGCACTTCTTATGGAGTAATATAAGATCATATTGCAGAAATTTTGACAACAATAAATATATGTATGTGTCACCTACATCATATATGTATATATTGTATATAATATATATATATATATATGAACAAAGAAAGACAAAAATTTAATATATTGGTTTGATTTTTATGAAAAGTTTTCTCATGTATATTATTTCAAGTGATCTTTATGACTAATCTTTCACAGTTTATCATAGTTTCCATTTTCTTAATAGAAAGATGTACATATGCGTAAGTTTTTTTCAAAATGTGCTAAAATTCTGATTTTCCATTATCATTACCCAAAGTATTATTATGAAATGAGAACAAATGCAGAAGAAGCTTCAGTTGAGGAAGATTTGGAGAAGCATATGAGGTCTTACCCCAGAGGAAGGTAAATTACAACAATAGAAATAGAAGAGGGGAAGTGAGGTGAATAAAATAAGGGACTGAAGAAATTCATGACTGCATTAGTCAGAGTTCTCCAGAGAATGGAACAAATGTGATGTAGATAGCATATGTCTAGATCATAGGTACAGGTATGGAGAGTCATTCATTTCAAGGACTTGGATCATATAATTGGTGGGCTGGCAAGTCCAAAACCTGTTATGCAAGACAGTAAGCTGGAATCCCAGAGCAGAGCTGATGCTGCAGTCTCAAATCCAAAAGCAATATAGTGGAAGAATTTTATTCATCCTAGGTAGACCTCTTAAGCCTTCACTTACTTCAACGAGACCCATTCTCATTACAAAGGATAGTATATTTTAGTCAAAGTCTGCTGAAATTTTAAATGTTAGTCATATCTAAAATGTACCCTTACCATAATATTCAGACAAATATTTGACTAAAACTAAGTTCCATGGTCTAGCCAAATTTACACACAGAATTAACCACAAATTTAATCTCTTAAATTATTTCTTTCTTCTTTCATCTGATTGTATTTGTCCTCAGATTGCACTCTTCCTAAACTCAATTCCATTAGCTGAATCTTAAAAGTTCTCACAAGCACTCTCAAGAACCATAATTTAGCCTTTTCCAAATGACCTTGAATCAAAATTTCAAAGTATCCTTTTTTTCCTGTATTTAACCTCTTCTATTTTTTTTCTTTTGATTTTGGAAAAAGATGGTTTTTTATGTCATCTTAGAATATATAAAATTTCTGGCAATTTAAATCAAAAGCAATAAAATGAAACAGAATAAAAATAGAGATGAAAGCAATAACTCTGAGAAGAACTAAGGAGATATTTGCAAAGTGAAAGAGGATCTGTAGATCTAAGAATGTCAACAAAGTCTTTCCTGGGCTGCACTAGTTTGGAAATTCTTTGAAAAGAACAGTGCCTCAGTGAACAACGGCCACCAAGAAGTCACAAAACTAGCATTGTAACCTCCTTTGATAGTTTGATCGAAAAGACAGTGTTAAGGATTCTGAAATGAGAATTTGGAATTTCTGCAAGAATTATTTACTATGACAATATGCATACCTTATTGACATTATTTAGCTTCTTTTCCTTGATCAAGGAGATTTTAGTCAGCTCTTTTGAGAGCCTAGTTCCCTATGAATTCTGTCTCTATTTTTACAGTGAGTGACATAGCGCTAAGAGCTACAAGAAAATCAGTTTTCAAAGTTCCCTGAAGCCTAATGTTTTCTATTCTTTTCTAGGAAGACTTTTTCACCTTGATGTACTTATCATTTGTTATTACTAAGACACAGGCATATTGTCCAACAAATTAACCTTGCTCCTGCAGAGAATTAATTAGAATAAGTCAGGTATAATAATTATTTCTCAGCCTAGTCTCAGATTTTATAACATCAGAAACTATAATCTAACATAGATTTTCTTTCACTGTTTGAATGAATGAATTTTACAGCATTCACTACTAAGTGGTAGTTTGATTTGTATTTGAGAATCACCATTGTGGGGAACGCACTTGTCAATGGCCCATCTAAATTTTAGATGATTTTTTTACTGTAACTTTCTCTTTATATTGTGTTGGAATCTATCTCCCCAGGTGACCACTTAATGGTACTAGTTCTGTTCTGTTGGCCCAATTACAATAAATCTAGCACTTTTGACTCACAGGAACTCCATATGTAATGACAAATCTACAATTCCTCTCATATTAAATTGGACTGGACTTTTCTTTATCTGTGTTTACTTTAGTAATTCCTTTCCTACAATAGATCCAGAACTAGTCAATTGCTTTATATGATCTGCCCAACAGACAATAGTAGGAAAAAAAACTTTTTGATATGTTTAGCATTTCTATTATTTCATCATCATATCTCTTTAACTTTTTGGTTTATTAAAACTCAACAGTCATTTTATCACATTCCGCTATGCTCCATCACTTCCAACTGCATTTGGGCAGTTGGGTTTTTGGACCAAAGTGTAGGCTCTTATGTTAATCCCTGTTAACTTCTATCTTTTTAGAGATCCATCCCATTGCTACAGACTGACAAGATTTTTTTTGTTGTTTCAATTCTGGTTCTGACATACAATGTGTTCATTCTCTTGCCAGGCGTCATGCCATCTACATATTTGATAAGCATGCCTTCTGTGGCTTCATACAATTCAATCTATAGGATTATACAGCCATAATTACATCTTTTGAGAACTTTCCAACCTTCTAAAGTTATATTTCCTTTCCAAACTTCATGTTATGGAATAATGCACACTTTTCACTAAACTTTGTGAAGTTCTACTTTCTAAACTTTGTAGTATATCCTTCCCTTCTTTGAATACTGCATTTTCTCAGATTAGTAGTTCAGATTTTCAAATGTCAGTCATTTCATTAATTCCTCAGCCTCATTCATATTCATTAGCTGGGCATAGACTTGTTTTTATTGAAAGAATTTATTTAAAATTCTATTCATTACCCCATGCTACTACAATAAATTATCATAAACTCAGTGGTTTATAAAATACAAATTTACTATCTCACACTTTACTATCTCATCTTGGAGATGAGAATTAAAAATGGGTCTCCGTGTGAAACTGAAGGTGTTGGCAGAGTTGCTTTCTGTCCAAAGGCTGCAGGGGAGAATCTGTGTCCATGTTTTTTCCAGCTTCTAGAGTGGTTCACATTTCCTGGCTTGTGGTCCCCACCTCCCTCATGAAAGCTAGTGGCATAGCATCTCCAATCACTCTCTCTAACTGTACCCTCCTCTTCTACCTCCCTCTTCAACTCCCAGGGCCTTTGGAATTCCATTGGGCCTACATAGATAATCCAGGAAAATCTTCCTGTTTTAAGTTCAGCTGGTTATCCAACTTAATTTCACCTGCTGTCTTAATTCTTCTTGGCTGTGTAACATAATATAGTCACATGTTTTAGAAATTAGTAAGAGAACTTCTTCAGGGATCATTATTCTGTATAACACAAAAATGCAAACCAGACATTTTTAGATACTTTATTTTCACCAGGTAAATCTTTAAGAATATGTGCAAATAGTCAAAGTCACGAATCGTGCCTTTATTTTGTTTTGGGATTAGACTTTCCTTATGTGGCTAAGTGGTCTAATGTGAACTGAGAATAATATCACCAATTCCACTTACCTCCTTTTAGCCACCTAATTATAAGCTCCTAAATGAGATTTTATTAATGTTCCCGAAAATGCAAATTTTCTTATGTAGTGTACCATTTACCACAGAACAGTACTCTTATTTCCTAGTCCTTGCTAGTCTTATCATAGTTTTACCAATTCATATCTGATTGTTATAGTTTATTATCTGAATAGAACTATTATATACCTAAAATAAAATGCCATATCCTTGGCATAGAGCCAAATAGATGACAATGTCCCTAAAATAAACTATTAGAAACATGCAGGTTAAATTAAAACAAAACAAAACAAAACAAACAAAAGAACAGGAATTCAAGATCTTGTTCACTACTGAGATGAAAGTTTTACCTTGGATTTGGCATGATCACCTGAAAGAAAAGATTACTAAGTAAATTTGAGATCATCCACTAGAAAGACAGTGAGAAATCCCTGTTGGATCGTAAGATACTCCTTCACATTAGAAACAAACAGAACAAAGTAGCCTTGGCTTTTGAAAACACAGAATTGCAGTTTATCAAATAAAACACAGTAGGCTTATGGGACCAACACAGAGTACAGGAGAGCTGTAATGCTTGCAACATCTAGGGGCTTTAATTAAGTTAACTTTCTATTTAGAAAATTTTCCCCAAGGCCATTTATTTTATTACTAATGAAGTTTGCTTCCTTGTTGTCTAATTTGGATCCTTTCCAAGGAAGGTTACATCTATGGAATTAATTTATCCAGACTTTTAGGGCCTTACCTAATCCAACCTCCTTCAACAGTGTGTGGGGAAGCAGAAAGAACATTTGTGTGTGCCCCAACCCCAGAGCTCTACTCCTACTTGGCTTAGTCTGTAAGCCTGGCAGACTCTTTTGGCTCTCAGCCCCAGTTTGCACATCTGTGAAATGCATGTACAAGATGAGAGTGCTGGACTCCTTCAGTCAACTGTTTATAGTGTCATATGGACATATAGTCCACCATGGCACCTAGCATGGTGAGGGTAGAGCAGGGCAGATGTGAGAAAGAGGTGAAGAAGATGGATCTCTTGAAAGTTGTTCAGTGGAATAGACAGCAAGGGTCCTGTCATTCAAAAAACTAGGAGTGTAGGTCATTAGAGTTCAGAAGACATCTCTGAGCATTATATTGGGATTTACTAAAGTCATGAGTTAAAAGATTAAAAAAAAAAAGCCTGGAGTGGTTGCACATATATTCCCAGCACTCAGGAGGTAAGGCAGGAAGATTGTAAGTTCCAAGCCAGCTGAGGCTGCCCAGAAAAAAATGGCATTCTCTTCTCTGATTAGTAAAGTATTTATCTTTATCATGGTAGAAAAATCAACGTACCTGTAACCTAGAAGTTGTTGCAGATGGAGAATAAAATAAATCCATACTATGCAAACTATTTAACCAATGTTGAATAATTAAGAATTAACTATGCCTCTCTTTCAAGAAATGCTTGATTCCAAGGTTAGATCATGAAAAGTACAAGATGAACATGGAGAACCTCCTGGTATCAGAAGCTAATGAAGTGCTAAAAGGTCTGGGGATATGTCCAAAGAGCAAAGAAGCCAACCTGAAAGACCTTCCACTCAGAAAATGTGGAACAAATTGAATCACAAAATAAGTGTCAATAGTATTAGATTTCACTACATAGACTCAAATGAATTACTATCATAAAAATAAGTAAGTGAGGAGAAAGGCAATCATTTGCTGGTGAAGAATTCCAATCAAAAAGTACAGGAAAAATGAGCGAGATCACCATTAGAACCACAGAGTAAGAATACTACCAGCAAGATCCACCAATGGATGAAAAAAATGGTGAATAAAAGTCAGAGAACAGTTTCACAGTGCCAGTACCTCACTTCCCAAATATTTATTAATTATGATGGGGGAAAATACTAACTTCAGAGAGGAGAAAATTAGCAGATTATATCTTTACTAAGTGATCATTTGATATTAAAACATTGTCATTTAAATCACAAATTATACTAAAATATTCTGATAAGTTCTGTTTCTCTAATTAATAAAAGTGTTCATCACAGTTTAAGTCAAAGCCTTAATGCAATTCCTATTAAAATCCCAATGACAGACTTTTCAGAAATAGAAACATTTCCAAAAATTCATATAGAAACACAAAAGACCATGTAAAGCCAAAACAATTTTAAGCTGCAAAACAAGTACAGGCAGGATCACAATAACTGATTTTAAACTATACTATAGGGCTATTGTAGCAAAAACAGATTAGTATTGGCACAAAAATAGGCTTAAAGACCAATGGAACAGAACTGAAGATCCAGAGACCCACCCACACAACTATAGACACCTGATATTTGGCAAAGGGGCTAAGGATGCTCAACAGAGAAAAGATAGCCTCTTCAAGAAATGGTGCTAGGAAAATTGGATATCCATCTGCAGAAAAATGAAAATAGATCCATATCACTCAATTTGCATGAAAATAAACTCGAAATGAATAGGAGACCTCAATATAAAACCAGAAACTTTAAAACTACGAGAAGTTTTCTAGATAGGAAAATAGGAAATGTTCTAACACATAAGCATAAGTAGGAAAGTACTTCCTTAACAAGACTCCAATCACCCAAGAAATGGCATCAAGAATTGACACATGGTACTACGTGAAATTAAAAAGCTTCTGTACAGCAAAGGAAATAACAGAGTTAAGGAAGAACACATTGAATGGGAGAAAATTCTTCACATCCTATACATCTGACAGAGGACTAATTTCTAGAATTTATAAAGAACTCAAGAAAGCAAAACTCAAGACAACAAATAACCCAGTACACTAGTGGGCAAAGGAAATGAACAGACCATTTCTCAAATGAAAAAGTTTGTAGGACTAAGAAACACATGCAAAAATGCTTCATATCCCTAGAAATTAGGGAAATGGAAATCAAAACAACTCTGAAATTCCATCTAACCCCAGTAAGAATGACCAAGATCAATAAAACAAATAATAATAAATGCTGGTGAGATGCAGAGAAAAAGGAACACTTCTATGCTGCTGGTGAGACTGCAAATTAGTTCAACCACTGAGGAAATCAGTATGGAGATGCTTCAGAAAACTAAAAGTAGAACTTCCATATGACCCAGCTATACCACTCCTGGGAATACATCCAAAGGGAGATAAGTCATCATACCACAGAGACACCTGTATCTCAATATTTAATGCAGCAGTTTTCACAATTGCAAGGATATGGAACCAACCAAGATATCCATCAAAAGAACTGATAAAAAATGTGGTACATATACATAATGGAATAATACTCCACAATAAAAAAGAATGAAATAATGTCATTTGCAGCAAAATGGATAGAACTGGATAACGTCATCTTAAGTGAAAAAACAGGCTCAAAAAGAGAAATACGTTCTCACTCATACGTGGGAGTTGAATCTTACTTAAAGAAAAAACTATACGTAAGCAGATATATAAAAGTGAAAGCTTTAACTTAGCTAAGAAGGGAAAATATAAGCAGACTAGAAAGAAGGAGGGAGGGGACTAGCAAAGGGAAACAAAAGTTGTGGAATGTGGGAAGGAGAGTAGAAACAATGTAAAGAGATAAAAGGGGAGAAGATATTCACAATGTAAATGATGCAACTTCATAAGCACAAGGGAAAAAAAGGGGAATATAACCCATGAAGCCATACAAATTTTACTACATATTAATCAAAAGTTTCCATAAACTTTGTAAGTTGATGAAGTATAACCACAAGTTGTGTAATAGTTCCATTTACCAATAAAGGGGAAAAAAACAGTAGGGAAAAGATAATTAACCAATAAATAGTGTTGTATGATTGGCTAGCAATTTTTTAAAATAATGAATGTGTTCTTTGCAATTTCATTGAAATTAATTGCATATAGATCAGAGAAAATAAATAAATGAATTAAGCCTTTAAGAAGAAAAAATAATAAATATATAGCTTTAAAACTTAGCTTAAAAGGAAACAAAATTTGAATAAAGAAATATAAGAATATTTTTTCTATCTAATATTAAAATACATCATAAAATTGTAATAATTCAAACAATATCCTAAGGACATATGGAAAAAATAAATAACCCAGAATCCTCTATAAATAGACATGTAGACAGAAAACAAGTATTGCATGAATTAGTCAAAACTCTTAAAAGGCAATACACAGAAAATTATTCTTGAGAAAAATAATGTTTACAACTCACACAGTCAATTTTGGATATGTTAAAAGATATAAAGCAAAAAAATAAGAACATAAAACACTTCAAGAAAACCCGTATGCGTCTTTAACAGGTGATTGAAGAAGGGTTTTTTTGGTAAGTACATTTACAAAGAAAAACAATTAAATGCATTAAATTAATTACTGCTCTACATTCGAAGAACACAGCATCGTGGTGGAGAGGTGTCTAGGTATAGCAAGCAAGATATGGGAGTATGGGGAGGCTACTGAAATATTCAGGCAAGAGGAGATGGTTGTCTGGGTTAGAGTAATACTGGGAGAAGTGGGAAATTTTTGTATCATTTTCATGAAGAGCCAACAGAATGTTTGAACATGCTAGCTTTGAAATAACAAGGCATCCAGACTGAGATGGAAGCAGGAAAGCAGGTAAAGGACCATGAGATGTTAATGAAAGTGAAAAAAAACAAGTTATTAGGGACCTATTTCCTGTGCAGGAAACTAAGAGACCTTTCCAAAATCATTCAGGTGCTGAATTGCTCAGCTTCCCAGCCCCCTTCCAATCACTAGGTCATATTCTCTTCAGACTGGAAATAAAGGAGAGAAATAAGGATACTCTTAAGAGAGGACAGGAGAACCGAGGAGAGCCTCTGAAAATGTTGGAAGAGCAAAGTAATAGTAGAAATTGACTTTTCCTCAATTAAAAAGTGTATCAATTAGGATACTTCTGCCTTCATTTAATTGACCTTAGATCAAATTGGCTTGAATAAGGATATTTATTATTTCATATGTATATCATGTAACAAGAAGTCCAGAGACAGGGACATGTACCAAGGTGGGTTAAAATGGGACCTGGGCAATGTATGTTTCATTTCTGATTCTCTCCTCTGCTCACTGGGGATCAGCTTCATCCCACCACTGATGTCTCTGTGGACATAGACAGCTGCCAACACAAATGGAAGTAATTGGATTCTTGTTCAAATGGGGCCAGGAGAGGAGGTGAATGGGGTCACTTTCTTAGCAACCCAGAGAGAGCCTCTCCTTATATCTCACTGTCCCACCCAGCCATAGGCTTACTAATCCCTGTACCAACTACTGCAGCGATATGATGTGACCCTGATGGGCTGGGACCTATAGCATGCAGTGAAGGCACAGCAGCCACAGTGTCCACTACAGAGGAAGACAGAAAATGGAACATGGCATTAACACTACACCAGTGATCATCAATGGATCAAGGTTAATCCTCAACCAGGGAGACTTCTCAGGGAAATCAGGTGATAAAATGGAAAACTAAGTTTTCATCATTCATCAAAGAAAGTGTTAACATGGTAACTTTCACGTGGTCCGTTGTTGACCACATTGACTAAAGCTGGGAATGGGTGGACCTATCCAAGCTATCAGCCCCAGAGAGGACTCCCTACCTTCAAATGGTGTTCCTATTCTAAGCATAATTAGCCCCTGCAGCTGTGTTAATTCAGCTGAAACGTCTATAACCAGGAAGGTTTGGAGAGGTTTGCTTCTTTAAATGTTCCTAGAAAGTAATTGCAATGCTTTTTGTTCCAAAGATGAGGTGAAAATGAGTTTGTATCATACAATGGGGAAAAGAAGATGAGAAAGGATTAAGTTAAATCAGGAAAGAACAAAAGAAAGGTAAAAGGGAGGAAGAAAGGAGGAAAAGAAAGAAGAAAGAAAGAGAAATAACAAAAGGAAGAAGCAATAGAAGGAAATGTTCCTGTGTTGCTTTGAGACCATGAAAAGTCAAAGTTAAGAGGAAGAAGAGGAAAACTCACCTAGGTCTCCTCATAGTTCCCTGAGTAGTGTTCCAGACAAATGAGCAGTTATAAATTTGACATGTCTTACTCCAAACTAGAAGCTGCCTTGTCTTGTCTAGGTGGAACTGACAAGTTCCTTGAAACCCATGAAGATAGGTTCAGGGACTCCTTGGAGTTTCTGCAATTGATGTTAGTTGTATTGTGCCCCCTGTCACAGAAATGCCCCCTGTGTAAGTGAACTGCTTAAGACAAGCTCAGCAACTTCATCAATGCAGGGAATTGTGTGAATGGGAGCTTGTTGAAAATGTTTAGCATAGGAAGTATTGTGTGCCAGCTCCACTGTAGAGAGAAATACTTTAATGTCTGGTATAAATCGAATTCAAATGGTTAAAATAAAAAATGACATTTTAAAAGGGCTAAGTTTTTCAGTGCTTTGGGGAATTTCAGACACAAAATTCCTATTTATTTGTGAGAGTAGAGGGACTCGCTCTCCCCTTCCCCCTGTGTGTTCACCTAAAGTTGAGATGGAGAGAATTGTAGCAGGTCTATCATGTGGCCCACTTGACATCAGACTCCGGCCTGCAATAGCAGTAGAAAGTGCTCTCATCTGTCCTTCCCTTTGGAGCACAGCTTGTAGTTTCTTCCACATGAAGAAGTTCAAAAGTATTTCCCTTCAACATGATTTTAATTACTATAGTTTAATCACTTTCAAATAATTTTTATTTATTTTTTCCTTTTCTCTTTTGAGGTTCTTTCTTTTTCCTCCTTTTCTCCTATGGCTCTCCAGTACTCCCTTTCCCCTCTCTAATGACACCTGTCACCCCTAGGTGAATGCTCCAGGTGTACTGTCACCTTCATTTCCCTTCTTTTTGCAATGAAACCCACACTTTAAACACAGGTCCTCTGCACCTGTGTGCATAAAGGAAAATAGGTAAATAGATATTTGTTCAAGAAAAAAATAACAATGACAACAAACATGTGCACTGTCACTCCTGATCATGCAAGAGTCCATTCTCAGAAAATTGTTTCCACTCTATTGAAGAAAACTTGTGATTGCTGCGATATAGAAGCTGCTCTAATTGACAACTTCAAATTTCCATGTTTCCCAAATTACCTTCATCAAGAAATACATAGAATGTGCTTCTTCTTTGTCTAAGCTCCCACCATCTTTGGATTTCTTTCAATTGTATCACCTTTAGCCTTGATTAAATTTACTAGCTTATATCCAGTCCTTCCCATATGATAAAAATTCCCCAGGCAGCTGTCTTTACGTTATTTTTTTAATCCTAAAAATCTGGCATAATGGCAGGCACATTTTTGTTGTTGTTGTTAGGTACTGTCGAGTCGTGTCCAACTCATAGCAACCCTTATAGGGTTTTCAATGGCTGATTATTTTGGGATTGCCTTGGGAGTGGATTGCCAGATCCTTCTCCCATTTCTGTGGTGCTGGAAATTGAACTCAGGACCTCAGAGACTGCAGAGCGGCGCTCTACCAACTGAGCTAAATCCCAGCCCCAGCAGGCACATAGTAGACATCTAAAAAATATTTTTGAAATAATGGGAAATGAAATCAAGTAAGTAAAAAGTAATCAACCTGGAGGACAAAAATGGAAAACCTTTCCTGGAACACTTTAAAATTATCTACAATTCAAAATCCTTTATTCTACTTTGTTTATTTTTTATTTCTTTTTTCCAAATAATTTTTACAGTTAAGTTTTAGGTTACAACTTAATGGATTTCATTGTGACATTTTCACATGTATATCATTGTACATTTTTCATGTTCATGTCCGTCCTTATGTTACCTCCTTATGACACTCCTCCCTCCATCTGGCCACTTCCTCCCCACAAATGGTCTTCTTCTGCTTGTAGATCTTATTTATGCATATGTGTGTATGTGTGTGTGTGTACTTATATACATATATGATATGTTGTTGTTAGGTGCCATCAGGTCAGGTCCAATTCATATCAACCCTATGTACAACAGAACAAAATATTACCTGATACTGTGCTTCAGCGTTATTCATAAGATTTTCAATGGCTGATTGTTTCAGAAGTGGGCTGCCAAGTCCTTCTCCCATTTTTACCATCCTGGGGATCAAACACAGGGCCCCAGAGTGCACAGAGCAGCACTCTACAAACTGAGCCCACTATGATATGTATGTATGTATGTATATGTATATATATACGTACATATATATATATATATATGTACGTATATATATACATATTTTTACTTTGATGGCGAAACATGGGATATTTCTCTTTCTTTCCTCAATTACTCATTCTTATTGCCCCCTCTTCCCTCTCCTTATTAACTTTTCTTCCCCTGTATAGTCCCTCTACTACTTTCATGACCTACATAATAGATATTGCTTATATATTGAAATCTAACATGCACATATGAGAGAATACACGTAATATTTATTTTTCTGGGTCTGGCTGATTTCACTAAAAGGATGATCTGTAACTCCATGCATTTTCCAGTAAATGTCATAATTTTGTCCTTCTTTATGACTGAATAAAATTCCATGGTATATATATATATAACATATTTTCCTTGTCCATTCATCTGTTGATAGACACATAGGTTGATTACATATCCTGGCTATCATGAAGAGTGCCACAATAAACATGGATGATCAGGTATCTCTTTGGTATTTTGACTTATATTCCTTTGGATATATGCCCAGGAACAGTAGAGCCAGGTCATAGTGTAATTCTATTATTTGTTTTTCTAGAACCCTCCATACTAATTTCCATAGAGGGCACACCAACCTACATCCCCACAAGCAGTGTACTAGGGCACCTTTTTCTTCACGTCCTCACCAGCATTTGTTGTTGTTTGTTCTGTTGATGCTAGCCATTCTGACTGGCCTGAGATGGTATCTAAATGAAGTTTTGATTTGCATTTCCCTGATAGCTAAGGATGTTGAACATTTTTTCGTATGATTGTTGGACATTTATATTTCTTCTTTAGAGAAGTCTTTCATTAAATCATTTGCCCATATTTTGGTTGGATACTTTGCTCTTTTGGTTAATTTTTTAAGCTAGACATTAATCCTCTGTCTGAAAAAGATTTTCTCCCATTCCATAAGTTTTCTCTTCACTCTGCCAGTGGTCTCCTTTGCAGTGTAAAAGCTTTTAAATTTCATGCAATCCCATTTGGCAATTCTTGCTATTGTTTCCTACACTATTGGGGTTCTGTTCAGAAAGTCTTTACCTATGCCTATGTCTTGAAGTGTTTCCTGTGTGCTTTCTTCTAGTAGCTTCACTTTCAGGCCTTGCATTCATGTCTTTGATCCATTTTAAACAGACTTTCATATAGGGTGAGAGAGAGGGATCTAGT
Organism: Pedetes capensis; assembly: GCA_007922755.1. NCBI lineage: Eukaryota > Metazoa > Chordata > Mammalia > Rodentia > Pedetidae > Pedetes > Pedetes capensis. The sequence continues at coordinate 59,663 of VMDO01000982.1, forward strand.
TTCAGTCATTTACATGAGGATATCCAGTTCTCCCAGCACCATTTGCTGAAGAGGTTGTCTTTTCTCTATCTTATATTTTTGGCATATTTATTTGTTGAATATCAGATGGCTGTAGCTACATGGGTTTATTGCTGGATCCTTTATTCTATTCCATTGCTCTACATGTCTGTTTTTGTGCCAGTATCATGCCAGTATAACTGTCTCTGCAGTATAATTCGAAATCAGCTATTGTGATACACCTTGCATTGCTCTTTCTACTCACAATAGCTTAGTGATTTAGGGTCCTTTGTGCTTCTGTATGAATTTTAGGATTTCTTTTTTTATTTCTGTGAAGAGTGCCATTGGAATGGTGATGGGAATTGCATTGAAGCTATACATTCGTTTTGGTAATATAGCCATTTTCACAATACGAATACTTCTGATCTGTGAGTATAGGAGGTCTTTCCATCTTCTAGTGTCTTCTTCAGTTCTTTCTCCAGTGTTTTAAAATTTCCATTTAAAACCTCCTTGGTTAGGTTTATTCCAACTTATTTTATTCTTTTGAAGTTGCTATGAATGTAATTGTTTTCCTGATTTTTTTCTCAGCCCAGTTGTCATTGCTATATAAAAAAGACACTGGTTTTTGTTGTTGATTTTGTATCCTGATCCATTCCTGAAAGTGTTTATCAACTCTAACAGTTTTCTTGTGGAGTCTTTAGGGTCTTGTAAGTATAGGATCATATCATCAGCAAATAGGGGTAATTTGACTTCTTCCTTTCTTATTTGTATCCCTTTTATTTCTTTCTCTTTCCTTATTGCCCTGCCAAAACATCAATCCCTACATTAAAAAAGATTGTAGAGAGTGGATACCCTTGCTCCTGGTTGTGAAGGAAATGCTTTCAGTTTTTCCCCATTTAGTATGATGTTGGCTGTAGGTTTTTCATATTGTTTTTACTGTGTTGAGGTATGTTCCTTCTGTTTCAAGTTCTTCAGGGCTTTTATCATAAAGGGATGTTGAAATATGAGAAAGGCTTTTTCTGTATCTATTGAGATGGTTGTGATTTCTGTCTCTGAGTCTGTTTATGTGCTACATAATGTTTACTCTCTTATGTTATACCACTTTTACATCCCTGGAATGAAACCAGTTCAATCATAGTGTATGATCTTTTTTATTTGTGTTAAAGTCAATTTGCAAATATTTTCTTAAGGATTTTTGCATCTACGGTCTGTAGTTTTCTTTTTGTGTTGTGTTTTTATCTGGTTTTGTTATCAGGGTAATTCTGGCTTTACAGAATGAGTTTGGTAGTGTTCCTTCTTTTTATATTTCATGGACTACTTTGAGGAGGATTGGTGTTAATTCTTCTTTAAAGGTCTTGTAGAATTCAGCAGTGACTCCAAGCAGTCCTTCGTGTTTCTTTGATGGAAAACTGTTTATTACTGTTTCAATCTTGCTACTTGTTATATGTCTGCTTAAGTTGTTCATGTACTTTAATTTTGGTAGGGCATATGTGTCTAGGAATTTATCTACTTGATTTACATTTTCCAGAGTTTTTTAAATATAAATTTTCAAAGTGTTCCCTAATGCTCTCTAGATTTCATTTATATCTATTGGAATGTCCTCTTTTTCATCCTAATTTTATTAATTTGGGTGTTCCCTTTCTTTCAGTTAGTTTTGCTAAGGTTTTGTCTATCTTGTTTATCTTTTCAAAGAAGCAGTTCTTTGTTTCATCAATTCTTTGTATTATCCTTTTAGTGTCCATATCATTAATTTCTGTCCTGATCTTTTATTCTTTCAATCTACTTATCTGGGGTTTTGTTTGGCTTGTTTTGGTAAGATCTTGAGATGCATCTTTATGTTATTGGGTCCTTTCTAATTTAATTTTTTTAAATGTAGACACTCATAGCTATAAACTTCTCCCTTATAACTACATATGCTGTATCCCAAAGTTCTGGTAGGTTGCAGTTCCGTTTTTATTTGATTGAAGAAATTTTTAAATTCCTTCCCTGATTTCTTCAATGACTCCTTAATTATTTAAGATGTATGGTTCAACTCCTATGCATTTGTATATTTTCTGAAATTCTCTTGCTATTGATTTGTAGTTTTATTCCATTATGGTCTGATAAGATACATGACATTGTTTTGATTTTCCTATATTTATTAAGAATTGACTTAAGGCCTAAAATGTGATAAATTTTAGAGAAAGTTCCATGGGCTACTGAGAAGAATGTGTATTCTATAGCTTTTGAATGGAATATTCTGTAAATGTCTATTAAGTCCATTTAATCCATTGTGATATTTAACTGCAAAGTTTATTTGTTGATTTTGGGGGGGGCTGGATGTTCTATCTATTCATGAGAGTGTGGTATTGAAGTCATCCACTCTTATTGTATCTGGAGCAATACAATATTATATCTGTTCTTTTTTGTCCAGTAGTGTTTATTTTATAAAACTGGGTGCACTGATATTTGGTGCATATATTTATAAGTGTTATATCTTCTTGATGGATTGCTCCTTTTTTAATATGTTATGAATAATTTTACCTTGAAGTCTATTTCATCTGATATAAGGATAGCTACTCCTCATTATTTTTGGCTTCAACTGGCTTGTTATATCAATTTCCATTCTTTCACTTCCAGTCTGTGAGAGTCCTTGCCAGTGAGATGTATTTCATGTAGACAACAAATTGTTGGATCTCATTTTTTAATCTAATCAGGTAGTCTATGTCCTTTAATTGGAAAGTTAAGACCATGTATATTTAGGGTTATTATTGAGAGTTTGCTGATTCTTATACTTGTATTTGGTGCTTTTCCTAGTTGGGTTGCAAATTACTTTTCTTTTTTATCTCCCTTATTCATGTACTGTGATTGCTGGGTTTTTGAGTTAGACATGATTGATTCTTTCCTAGTTCCCACTAGTTTATCTCTTTCTCTCATAAAATGTATTCTTTCCTGCACTCTTCTGATTGAGACTGTCTTTCTTCCTCCTATGTGTAGGATCCCTATAAGTATCTTCTGCAAAGCAGGCTTGGTGGTTATGTATTGTTTTAGTGTGTACTTGTCTTGGAAGGTATTTATTTCTCCATTGGTTTTAATGATAACTTTGCTAACTTTAATAATCTTGGCTGATAGTTATTTATTTTCATGACTTTAAATATATTTTTTCCTGCTTTCCTAGATTTTAGGGTTTGTGCTGAGAGATTTGATGTTATTCTGATAGGGTTGCCTTTGTAAGTGAATTGGTGTTTTCCTCTTGCATCTTTCAACATTGTTTCTTTGTTCTGTAGTCTTTGAATTTTAAGTATAAGTCTTAAGTATAAGTCTTTGTATAAGTCTTAAGTATAAGTCTTTGTATAAGTCTTAAGTATAAGTCTTTGAATTTTAAGTCTTTGAATTTTAAGTATAATGTGTCTTGAAGAAGTTCTTCTCTGGTCATATCTAATTGGCTTTCTGAATGTCTCTTGTAATTGGACGCCCACTTATTTCCCAGATTTGGGAAATTTTATGTAACAATTTCTTTGAATAGGTTTTCTATGCCTTTAGTTTTTATCTTAGCTCCTTCTTATTTTCCCTGGATTCCTAGATTTGATCTCTTGGTCTATTGGTCATGTCCTTGAGTTCTTGGACATTCTGGCCATATTCTTTTTTATTATTATTTTTCACTGAAATCTGAATACAGTACTTCTTTTACCTTGTCTTTTGCTCCTGATATTATTTCTTCTTCTTGATCTAGTTTACTGATCGTGCTTTCTACTATGTTTTATATTTTCTTTATTCAGTCCTTCATTTTCAACATTTCTGATTAGTTTTTTGTTGTAGTTCCCTTGCTGAATTTCTCACCCATTTTGCTGATTTTTTTATTCTACATTGGTGACTTTCCTACCTAGGTCTTGAATTAATTTCCTTACTTATTCATTTGCTTGTTTGTATCTTCTTCAAAGCCATTGATTGTTTCTACAAGTAGATATTTGAATTATTTGCCTAATGTTTCAACCACATCAGTATTTTTGGATTCAATAGTTAAATAGTTATTGTAGTTTGAAGCAGGTATGTTGCCTTGCTTTTTCATGTTCCTTGTGATTCTGTTCTGTGATATGTGCACCTGTTGCAATAGATTTCTCTGCCAGTTGTATTTGGGGATATTTTTAGGGAGTAACCTTCTCTTTAGAGCTCAGTCCCAGTATTACTCTGAGAGGATAAGACAAACCACTGTACTAGGTACAATATCAACCAAAACAGATATAGAAATACACTTAAAATCAATTAAAGCCAACTATACCACTAATCACCATAGAACTGAAAATGGTGATAATAATACACAGTAAGCTATGAAGTTACAAATTCTTGGCATCAAAGTAAAAATAATAATTTCCTGAAATCAAAAGGTTGGGGCAGATAAAGGGGAGAAAGGAAGAAGCAGAAGGGGTTAAGTAGAAAAAAGAAAAAGAAGAAAGGAAAAGAATGTTAAGAAGAGGGAGAGAAAAGAATAAAATATAAAGACTTGATTGCACAATAGAGAAGGAAAATGTTTAAGCAAAATTAGATAAGCATTAAGAAGAGGAATAAAAAGTAAAAAGCCTGATTTTTTGAAAACAAAATAAAACTGATAGTGAAAACATAGTAATTAGAAAAAGAGAGATACAAAAGTGGCAAAAGATTAAAAAAAAGAACTAAAATAAAAGACAACAATGTCACTGGAAGAAAAGAGAATGAGTAAAATAAATTTTTAAAAAGGGTGAGGGGAAAGCTTAGTCCTGTGGCACATGCTTGCAATCTCAGCAACTCAAACAGGAGGATCATAAGCCCCAGGCCAGAGTCAGCTTGCGCAACTCAGCAAGACTGTCTCAAAATAAAAATATGAAAAGGCCTGGGGATAAAGCATGTTGTTACAACACTTGCCCAGTCTAAGGCTCTGGGTTCATTCCGTAGCACAGTATAAAAAAAGAAAACAAGGAAAAAAAAGAGAAAAAAAGAACAAACAGTAGAGCTTCTTATTTCTCTGTCCTCTAATATTGGAGTCTTTCAGGCAGAGGCCGTGGTCAGTTGAAATTGGAGACTCTTGTCTGACATCAGCTCAGAGTTGCCAGGCTCTGCAGTTCCCCTCAGAAGATGGGGTGGTCTCATTTCCTCAGGGGTGGTCCTATGAGTGTTAATATAGGACAGTGAAACTTATAGAGAAAAATCGATCTATTTCTAGTTTGGACAAGTCACATTTGTTTTCTCCTACATTCTTCATGATGTTTTTCTTTATATCATAACTATTTTTATTTGTGCGTTATAAAGCCTAAACTTACATCATATACTAAATAAATATACATAGATAATATATTATACATAAATTACATATCAGTATAGTTATTCAAAGGAAAAGTTGTATGCCCTCTTAGCTGATAGCCCAAGCTCCTTGATATTTCCGAAATGTGTTACTTTCTCCAAAAAGAGCGAATTTCCTCCCAAGGACACAAAATTACTTTAAAGCTACGATTCTACCATCAACCCAAAGACTTCTCTCATATTTTTGTGTATTAATACACATTTAAATTACCAATTTCTCTGATTGATTCTACCACAGCTCTTTAAGAAAGGTAAAATTAGTTAAATTAACATTTTCACTCAATAGAACATGCAAGACTTCAAAATGGTCTTGGCATTCCACCAGGCTGCGTGTAGCTTTTTTATTTCTGCTCCTCTATGTTCCTTAAGGGACAATCAAGGGACTCTCCTGGCTCATTTGAAAGAAAATTGAGAAGTTACTTGCTCAGTGGTTTGTGTGTCTGTTTGTTTGTTTTTAACAGCATGAACAGGTAATAGCTGGAAACAGTCTAGTCCTTGGCTACCAATAACAAGGCACAGGCAGAACACAGCCCTGGCTGCATCCTCATGACAATAAACTAGTCTATCAAGCCTTGCTGACCCAGAAGGTGGTTTTGTAATTTTAGAAATGGTTGTTTTGATGGCACATCTTTAGAGATAAAATAATGGATAAATAGGTCCTTAGGGAGACATTTGGCTAAGGCATTAAGAACCAGCCAAATAATCATTTGAAAAGTGAAAGTCTGAGTGAATGAACCAATTGCTCTTGCCGCAGAACTCATTTTCTTTGTCCTTTTATTTTTCCTCTCCCTTCTTTCATCATACCCACAACACAGGGGAGCCTAACATGACCGAGAGTAACACGATCGATTACAGGTCCTTCCTGCAAAGCTTATTTGGGTTCCTGCTCCAACGCTCCAACATGACAGTATCTCCACCCAATTTCCACAAGCCACCAAACCATTGCCTGGGGATTCCCCATCCCCACCCCTGCTTCTAGCCAGAAACAATGACAGGATTATCTTGAAAATGAAGTAGCTGCCAGATACTGTTAAAATTTCCAGACCCTAAAAAAATGCATCTTCTCTCCAGATTGTGTACTGGGCTAACAGAAGCTCCATGTGCACAGTCAAGTTTGGATACATCTGGATGATGCCTGTAGCTTTTCTGTGCTAAGCACACATTTATTCATCATAAAAATGAACTTACCAGTTATAAACTGAAGGAATAGACCTCCTTAAGGGCCAAGTTTAAGAGAATGAATCAAAGAAACTAACTTTTACCTCTCCAGGTACAGGTTTGAGGTCTAGTCTAAGAATCTGATATAGCACATCTAAGTAAATTAAAAACTGTCAATGGACTAAAAATTGGTCTCCCCAAAGAAAATTAACTGAGGTGAGACTCTGGGGTGAGAAATTAGGAACTCAAGTCTTTGAAGCCCAAGGTTAAAACACCTTTCAGTTGCTTTCTGTAATATCTTCATTTTCCCTTGTGGAAAATGATGATTTCCAAAGACAATAGTCTTTTTAACCCAAGAATCTGGCTGAATATTTGTTCAACTGTTTTCTGGAAAAAGTTTGGCTTCCACACATTACTTACCTCTTATGGATCCAGGAGAGAATAAACAGGTTATTCAAACATATTCCAGGTTATGAAGGAATCAATTTCAACTTGGAGACTTCTGATTCATCTTCCTTCCAACAGTTCATTCTCTATGAACGTAAGGCCCTTTCTAAAACTTCAAAAGAAGTTCACATACAAATATACCATGAATTATATTAATATATATGGTATTTTCAGTATTCTAAATACTATAAAGAAAAATAAAGCCTTGTAGTTTTTTTTCCTTTTTTATTATAGAATTTGTGGCATTCCTTGCTAATTTTAATGATTTTGGGGTATATCTTGTGAAATCAATTTTTTGAATGCTTCCATATTAAATATTAGATTTAGATTAAAGGTTCCCAGCCTTAGCACTGCTGACAATTCTAACTGAATAATTCTTTATAATGGGGGACCAACCTGTGGGGGTTTAAGATCTGGCCTCTACCCTTTAGATGTCAGTGTCACAAGTTGGCCCTTACTCTCTAAATGTGACAACCACAAATGTCTTCAGATATTGTTAAGTGTCCCCAGAGGGTGAAATTATCCCAGGAAAGAATTAATGCCTTAGATAAAGCAAAAATGTATAATCAAATCATTTAAGTATGGGAAATTTTTAACAGTTGATGGATTGATGTATCATTAAACTATTCTTTCATTGATGGTGGGCATATGGGTAATCAATATACTGTTCTTTTAGTTCTTCTATAAATTTGGTAAGTTTTCTGATAAGTAGATGGGGAGATGTTGGCCTCACTCCCACAGACCCCTAATTGGCTTTGGCTAGGAACTGGGCATTTGCATTTTTCATAGGTCTTCCTGGTGATTCTAATGGGTAATCAGAATTGGGGACCACTGGATTAAAATGATGGTATAAAGCTATCAGAGTTTCAATATTACTTTAGGAAATATAAAAGGAAAATGAAATGTAGTATTATTTAATTGATACCATATGTATATTAAACAAAGGAAATACCTTTACCAATTTGAATCCATAGAAGAACTTGGGGTTAAGAGCAATCAGTGTGGCTCTCAGATTCAGCAATATTGTCATCACTTGGGAGCTTGCTTTAAATACCGACTCTCAGACTCTACCCCAGGCCTGTGGAATCAGAATCAGAATTTAGCAAAAATTGAGGTTTAAAAACTGTCATGCAATACATTCAGAGATAGCTGAGCTAATTGTGTCTTTAAATAACCACATCAGAAGTTAAAGCCAAAAGCCCTGTGTGGTAACATACCTATAATCCCAGAGATGCAGGAGGCAGAGGCTGGAGGATCACAAGTTTGAGGCCAAAAGCAGCATGCACAGTTTAGCAAGACCTTGACTCAAAAGAAGAAAATTAAAAAGTGGACTGAGATAGAGCCCAGGAGTAGAGCACTTGCAAAGTATGTGCAAGGCCCTGGGTTCAACCCTCGAGAGCAGCAGAAATAAATAAACAAATAAAAGCCAAACAACCAGTTGAAATGTTTAAAAAAAATAGTCAAATAACCATGGTATTAAATTCTGATTTAATCAACTGATTGTTTTGGTGTTGCACATAACCTGATATTAAAGTTGTGGTTGTGTCCTTCCTCCCTTCCTTCCTTCTTTTCTTCCTCTTCTTTCTCTATAATGGTAACCCTCTCTTTAGTTAACTAACCCTTCTATAGTCACAAAATATACCTTAATCATTGTCATTCTCAAATGCCACTACTAAATTCCTTTAATCCCATTAGCCACTTCCACTCAAAAGCAATAAATTAAAATTTTCTGCTTATTTTTTGGAATCAGAAATACTAAAGAAATGATCTGCTAAGGGAAAACATGTAATGAAATTATCAAGAATATTTGTTTTTGCACCACATACAGAACAGAAATAACATTTGTCCACCACTTCACATCTGAAGACATGGTCTCTTCCCATGGTATGACTTACAGTCTCTGTGTTGGGAAATGCCTTCCCTGGACATCATTCTTTGTAGAAATAAAATCCAAAAAGATGTATGATCCCCACTCTGTATCCACCACCACCACCAAAAAAAGAAAAAGAAAAAAAAAGCTTTAAGATGTACTTTCTATTCTTACATCCCTTGTTCTGTTAAATGTTTCAAGAGATGAAATATTCATCGCATCCCTTTGACTACTTCAGAGCACAACAGGCTTCTCGTTAGGAAATATTTTTGGTAACTCTAACAAATTTTTTCCGTGTACAATTCCATCTAATTATCCTGTACTACAACCATTTAGAATACCCAAGCCAGCCCTTCTTCTTCTCCGTTGCTACACCCTCCAAATATAGCTCTCCTCAGAGTCAGCTCGCAATCCTCTCTTAGTCAGAGCCCAGGTGCCTAAGACAAGTAGAATGCATCTGTCAAAATGAATCAACTACAGAAATATTGAGTAGGTGAAATACTCTTCTTTTTTCCTCCTACATTCCATCTGAAATTTGAGGGGAGACCAATTTGGTGTGACTTCTCAGGTAGAAGAGGAACCTGCCTTTTGCATTGCTCTACAGTGATTCAATATCTTATCTGCTCTTCTTTCTTAGGGGTTTAAAGAAATTTGGAGGTCAAGGTAGCACAATTTGAATGCTCCATCTTGCTCTCTAACTCCTGACTTTCCAAGGATTGCTGTCTGTGGCACATACACACGGCCACTGTTGCGAGCATTCTGAACACTGGCCATGTTATGTAGTTAGTCCTGAATGTGTACAGAGAATGGCTTAAATCCTCATATCTCTCAGAGCTTCGCTTTGTCATTTTTCTCCCATGGTTTTGTCTGTTTCTTCAAAAGGATGCCCTCCTAGGCCTAAGGGGTTAATTTCTCTTCTAGAATGGAAAGAAATGCAAATGACGCAAAGAAAACAGAAGTAAACATTTAAATCTTCTGGTTGGAAAGGCTGTGTAGTTAATTAAAAAAAGAGGAAGCCACCACTGGTTTGCATGAGAATTTGTGGGAAGGCTGCCCATTGTTAAATTAGGATCATCCATTCATTGTTGAATTTGATTTCACCACACTCTTGCTTCAGTTCTCTGGTGGGAACTAAGCCAACCTTGAGATTTACAATCTCCTCCATCTGCTGTGCCAACACATGGATCTTGGGAAAGGTGTTCCATGGTGTTTAAGATGTTTTCAATAAGAAAAACCTGTCTATGGGGTAAGTTTACTTTTTGTCCCCTTCTTTTAACTTTCATTTGGCTATGAACTTGGCTTCTTTGTTCTTTCATGACTAATATTACCATCTGTGACATTACATATCAGCATAGCAATGTAACATATTAAGCACAGGAAAACTTGGAATGCTTGAGTTCATCCAAGCGTTTGTTGCTTAAAGTTTCAGGCCTACTTTCCAGCCACCTGAAGCATTTTCCAAGTTCCTACTGTCCTGATAGAATATAATTAACCAAAACATTCTTGTCTCATTATGAACGGACCACAAAACCTTCAGTGTAGCAATCACTCAGTAAGCAGTCATTAATAACAATGCCCCATTAGCAAAAGCTTTCTCATTGGCTACAATGAGAAGGGTCCTGTGGGGTCCTCTTGCCTCCCATGAGAAAGGTCTGACAGAATCTTTATTCCCTTTTTACAAATGAATCTAATGTTCTGCACGATGATCATCAATTGTGTTAGAACCTATGACATCTTTCACCATGGATCATAGGTTGGCCAACAGAGGTATCCAGACCAGACTAGGAGATCAATAGAGAGAAATGCAGTGCCTGAGGATTTACAGGTATAGAGCTTGAGAAGTTATTACAATCTTCAAATATAAGATCAAAATGTATAACTTACCTTGAGCTTAGCTGTACATCTACTTTCAAAATAATGATATTTGTTTATAGTTTACAAGCCTTAAAGCAAAATGAAGACATTAATCAGTTTTCTTTTGCACACTACATATTTCCATAAATGTGAAATGTGCCCCAAATTCTGTTGGATTTTGCACGGGCAACATCCTCAGGAGAACTCAGGGTGTCTGAGAAACTGTCAGCGCTTTGGATTGACAGTAGGATACAAGGCCAGAACACTGTGTTGCTCCTGTGTTCTTACATTAATGAGTTTCCAGAGTTATTTTGGTTGGGATTTAGGTTTATGTTTTTATTTGTAAATGAGAATATGATGGGGAAAGTTGGTTGTTATCTTGAGAAATTCCATGGACAAAGAAACCACCATTGGCTTTTATTGTAAAAGCAGATGGATCACACACTATTTTAGTGAGCTTGGGTTGCTATAACAAAGTACCGGACGTGGCTTAAACAATAGACATTTATCTCTCATAGTTCAGGAGCCTGGGAAATCCAAGATCAAGGTGCTGATTAATTCAGTGAGGGCTGTCTTCAAAGCTTGCAGATGGCTGGCTGCTTTTTCTCTGTCTTCACATGGGGGAGAGGGACAAAGGTATCTCTTCTCTAGCCTCCTCCCTGCTGTTCTAAGGACATCAATTCTATCATGGGGCACCCTCCCCCATAATCTTATCTAAAACTAATTACTTCTCAAAAGTCTTACCTTCAAATATCACCACAATAGGAGGGGGGATATCAACATAAGAATTTTGAGAGGATTCAAACATTCAGGCAGTAACATACATATATAATGAGACAGAGTCCTGTCAATGCTTCTGACAAAACTTGCTAGGCCTGGAACATCCCTGAACAAAAAAGAGATTTGTCACCAAAAATTAACATAATGACAAAGATGAAGAATTATGATAGCTATAGTCAACATGGTATAATTCTCTATGACTATATGATTTCAGTGTTTATAATGTTCATTTCATAAATGTTTTTATACATTTAATTTCACCTATGGACTGCTTATTTATTTACTTTGTTTATTTATTTATCTATTTTGTGGTACTGTGGGTTGAGACCAGGGCCTTGCGCTTTCATGCTTTGCAAGTGCTGGAACACTGAGCTGTACCCTCAGCCCATTTTTTTTACTTTTTTGAGACACGGTTTCACTAAATTACGCAGACTGCCTCTGGTCTCAAACTTGCAATCCTCCTGCCTCTGCCTCCCAAGTCGCTGGGATTACAGGTATGCACCACTGAGCCTGGTTTATGAACTGCTTATTTACTGTTCAGATTAATGCACTATATCTGAGTAAAAAGTATGAATGACATTTTCTTACCTCACCTCTTCCTATCTGTGGGTTTGGGCTTATTGGTGGGTTATATAATCAATTTAGAGGGCCTTGAGCCTTGATGAAAGAGGATGGAATGGGAAAGATCCATGTGAATTGTACATAATAAAAATAGTTAATATTTTCTACAAGTATTTTTTTTATTTCTACATATACACTTTTATGTCCATACATATATCAAGTCATGCTTAAAAAATGTATTTCTTATAAATCTTGGTTAAAAGTTCAAAAGCCACTGCTATAAACTGTAACTCATTTTTCATTCATTTATAAGAAAATTTCTTGCAATGTATGTGTGAAAAGCTTCAGTAGAAAGCTAACCATTGTCCAAATTGAGAGAAAGGCTAAGAGGTCACATGGTTGTCATTTATCCTCTTATTCTGTTTTTGGGCAAAACCAGTCCTAATCTGAGGGACTATTACAGAGTACAGAAAATAGCATGGTTGAATCATCTTTTCCTTTATTGTTCAGGCAGTTGTTGAGTGGCCAGTGTACTTGACAGTGAGCTTGGAGCCAAAGCCACATGACATTAATAAATTAGCCTTGCTGGTCCATGTCCAGTGCTTCCAGTTCTCATGTTTCAGTGCTAATTAGAAGTCTCCACATTCTTTTTTATTATTATTGGTAATTTCTAATGTACAATGTAATGGGTTTCATTCTGACATGTATTTCATCATGACATTTCCATATATGTATTTCACTGTACATTGCTCACATAATTTCCCCCTTACACTCTCATGACCTGTTGGGGTTCTGCTCAGGTCCAGCCTTGCCCCGACATGGAGTAGGTATTGGGGGCCCACAGGACCAGGTTGGTGGGATGGCTGGAGGTGCCAAAGAAGGACTGCGGGAGACCTAGGGAAAACAGGAGAGGGAAGATTTATTGGGCTGCTTCCCAAGTGAGGGGCAGCAAGCAGCCCCTGACAAGTGCTAGCTCAAAGCCAGCAGCATAGAATGCTGCTCTTAAAGCTACAGCAACAGATGTTCCTCTGGGCTGGAGGTCCAGTGGTCTTGACGCTCTCAGCTCCCTCCTTCCCAAGGATGGGAGGAATTGGGAGGCTCTTCTTGAGTTGCTTGTAGCCTTTGGCTTGCTAGATGGTCCGTCTCCCAACTGGGGAGAGCTGGATCAAGGTGATGGGGTCCAGGAAGCAGGTGGAAAACAATAGGGGTGAAGGGTATCAAGGAGCCTGTTTATATAGGCTCCTGGAAAGGGGTGTGTACCAGGAGCAGCCAATCAGGGTGCATTCCTTGACAGGTATGACAGATAAACTGCAAAGTAAGGGCAGTTATTTAAATAGGGTGATTTGAGGTTGCAATTTGTATTGGTGGGTAGGGTAGGTGAGGGTCCAATCAGGTAAGGTATCTTAGGAGCCAATCAGGGGGGTAGGAATAGCCAATCAAGGTAGAGGTGGTTGAGACAGAGTCAGGCTGGTCAGGGGCCATTTTTGGTCACTCAACAGGAGGGGGAATAAAGGAGTGAATAGAATGTGGCCTGAGGGTCAGCCAGAGGTCAGTCCCTCAGGCTGGTCTGAGAGACCCTATTTATGGGGTGCTTTTTAGAAAATCCCCAAAAATGACCCTCCTCCCCCAACCCCACCCCTCTCACCAGTGGTCTCCTTTCTACTTGCATGTCTTTTTGTGAGAATATTTGTCTATATACGTGCATCTCAATTTTGATATAAATCCAAACATTTTTCTATATTGATCTGCCTTTTTATATTCTTAGCAGTATTATATGAATGGATCTAGTCCGTTTACATTATTGCCAGCCTTTGGTATTATTACTTTTTTATTATTTTAGCTATTCTAGTAGGGTTTTTTCCTGTCTTCCTCTTTTTTTCCACCATACTCACAAAGTTGTGCTATTTACATTGAGATTGCTCTCTCCCCCTTCATCCCTCCTCATTGACCCTCCTCTCCCTCCCATCTTCTCCAATCATCACTTCCTCCTCATTCTAACCAGCCTCCCTCCATCCATGCTACTGCTGACTCCCATTCTCCACATGGACAGCAGACAAGCCTGACCATTGCTCTCCTGTCCTAAAATCCTCTGGATTCCCATGCAGAGGGGTGAAAATACTTGCTGAGTGAGTCACAGGACAAGCCATGGCTAGGTGAGGTCTCTATGTTCTTGCCTTTTCCCTCTACCTGTCTCTGCCTCCCACATACCAATTCCCTGGTCTGTTATATTCCATACCTGGGGTCCTTACCGTCCCATGGTAGGAAGACTGTACAGTGCACCTAGAAAAGCTGCTTCCTCTGTCCGCAGAGTGCGTGCTGATTTGAGAAGGCAGAATTGGCTTTGCACTATCACCAAGGAGGGCAGCAAGTCTGGGCTTTCTGCCTTGCTTGATAACAGTGCGGCAGAGGCATCACCAGACCTGGCTTGGGCTCTGTAATTATGGTTATTGTTACTGATGTGCCAATAAGTGTTACCAGTTGGAGGTGAGCTGGCTGGGGGCAGGGAGGGAAAGGAGCATGGTCAGTAGTATTTGCTAAGTTTCTTGGGCTTTAATGGCCCCACGTGGCTGTTTTCAAGCTGCCAATGTGTCCTCACTGAGTGAGTTAGGAAGAGACCCACTATAGTTTGTCATTAGTAAATTATGTCCACCATATGGATTAAATAAATAGTAAAATCTAATAAAATAATCAGGTAATGATTTGCTTTGAGTATTTACTACTTTGTCTCTAAAATAATTTATTTAATTCTAAATGTTTATGGCTTAAATTTTAATAATAGCTGTTTGAACTGACTTGTAAAACTCCTTAAAATTTAATGAGTCAGACCTAGCTCACCTTTGGATAATCATCACATTTAATGTTAGAATCTTCCCATTGAAGTAGAAGTCTCCTTAAACATAGTCTGTTACAATGTTGTCTCTTTCCATTTATTTCCAATATAAATTCATGACCAGGAAGAGTTTTATATCCTCTGGGAAAAAATACTGGCTGCTGTCAGGCAAGATGTGCCCTATTTCTGTTCTCTATCCTCCCATCCTGTAATTATAAACACACCCTTTAAAAAAACAAAAGAGAAAAAGAAAGACTGACTTAGTTTAAGGGTGCTTAGAAAAATCATTTTTAAATATTACAGAAGTATTTAAATATTAGAGAAACTAAGAAATATTTATGCAAATAGTTACAAATAGTTAATTTGAATATTTAAAATTAAATATACACAACATTCTTACACTTGTAATTTCCCACCCAAAATCTTTTGGATCCTTTTCTCATGTCCAGTAAAATGTAAAGGTACTTAAACTCCCTAGGATGGTATTTCTCAGCTGTTGCTGTGAAAGGATAGGAGGATTGATGAAATATGCTGCCTGTACTTCCAGTGTGAAGGGGTGGATTAATGAATGACCAAGGCCGTTTGTTCATCTTCCCTCGGATAAACACACGTCCAAACGAGCACAGTTGAAAAACCTGTGCAGGTTTAAATCAGAGATGAAATATTCAAGATCCTGCCAGCAGCTGGACGTGTTGGTGGATGCTGCTCTCACCTAGCCACTCAGAGCCTGTGTTAGCAGCCTGGATGTTTCTGTCATTCCAGACACTCCTCCTTGCCAGTGAATGAGTAATTACCAAGAATGAATCGAGCAACACTCTATCCTGAAGTGTTCTAGAAACCAGCGCAGACGCCTTGAGAACTTCTGCTGATGTTCACTGTAGGTGGATGCGGAAAGAATTCCTAGAGGACTAGGAGGAGGCTTCCTGTGCCCACTTGGTTTGACTTACTATTTTTCTAGGTTTAATGGGAAAGAGGCCATGTGCCCAAGGGATAGAATCTCTCCTTCCTGGGTATTTCTCCAAAATATTTTGTTTAGTGTTGAGTTTCCTAAATTCCCTTACATGGGTGGTTTCAACCTTGAGTCTATTGACCTCCCAGAGGAGATACTTTCTTGTCTTTTTCTATGCACTGTAGGATGTTTGGCAGCATCTCTGGTCTCTACCTACTAAGCAGCAGTAGCACCCCTACACTTCAGCAGTGACAGCCAATCCCTGGGCTGACCCAGCTGGCCTCTACCTGGGCTGAACACATTGCCTAAAGGGCCTAGGCTTTAGGGACTGTGAAGCCTGAAAGAGCTCTCTCCCCTCACATCTTTTCCATAGACAATGAGCATAAGACCATCTCCACTAAATAAGGGATATTTGAGGGTGTATGTAGAAATAAAAGAGAATGGCAAATTAGTTCTAATATTTTTATTGTGCTGTTCATCTCATAATTCTATTTAGGTTCAACCATATATAAAATTGCCTGCAGCCATAGCCCTGTGGCATCTGATCCGTCAGATCTTGGAAGCTAAGCAGGGTTGAGCCTGGTTAGTACTTGGATGGAAGACCACCTGGGAACACCAGGTGCTGTAGGCTTGGGAGATGGACCTGACAACCCACTCCCAAAAATCAATCCACCATTGAAAACCCTGTGAACAACAGAGAAGCACTGACAATAGTGTTTCACCTGTTGCATGCAGGGTTGCTATAAGTCAGATACCAACTCACCAGCATCTAACAACAGTAACAATATATAAAATTGCTAACGTTCAAAAGTGCCAGTTTCATGTGGTTGAAACTGATATTTTATAAGAGCATAGGATCACTATCACAGCCCAGGGTTTATTCTGCCTTTCTCATCAGGTAGGTCTAGGTGCCAAATACAGGGACTAGGTGTGTATAACGTAAGAAATCATCATGCAAAATGGAATCCTCAGAGATGGTAAGTATCAAAAGCATGCAATCAGTAAAATCCAGCTAGGCTCAACCAACAGTTATTTGGAAACTTTTTTAAAGTTAGGGCCTGTGAGAGTGGGAGTCTTGTTGGTGGGACAGAAGGTGGCAGCTCAGGCTCCATGGCCGTTTCCTGGGCCAAGATCGGAGACAGTGATGGCAGGACTGCCCAGAGGTTGCTTTCGTTGGGCTCGTGCTTGCTGGAGCCAGACTGGGGACTACAGAAAGCAGTAACATGGAGATCTCTGATAGCTGACCCATGTTCCCTGCATCAGCCTAGTGCATTAACAGGCCACTCTGTCCCTGTGCTCTGGCCACCTGCCACAGACTTCATTAAGGATGCTGAGTGCCAGAGGCCTTCCCAAGGGCAGGTCCATCCAGCCCCTCTCTACAGCCTGGCCACCCATGGGCCCCAGGGATGGTGCAGGAGGGCACTGGACATCACTGCCTGCCGTGCACTTCCCACAGCATCCAGCTTCAGAGCCACTGGGGAGTAGAACAGAGCCCCTGACCTACTGACCATATTGTGCCCTGGGCCCAGGCAGACATCAGAGGCAGGACAGGGGCTGGAAGGAACAACCACCTTTCCAGAAAGAGCAGTGTTTTCTAACTTATACAAAGCTCAGGGTGTGGCCCTCCTCCCATCCACCTAACATCTCTGAAAATTCTAGAATATAATCACAGACCTGGAGTGGGAGGAGAGAAATAAAAAGGCTGAAAAAAACAGGTGAATTTTGCATCCCCCAGCACATGGGGTACTCAAGATCTCAACTGGCCGGGAAAGGTGATGCACATCTGTAGTCCCAGCGCTCAGGAGGCTGAGGCAGAAGGAACATGAGTTCAAGGCTATTTTGTTGATATTGTGGTTAGATGCCACGGAGTCAGTGTCTCACTGATAGCAACCTTATGTACAACAAGTGAAACAGTATTGTTATTGCCTCTCTGCTTTACATTGGGTTTTCAATGGCTGGTTGTTTTTTGGGGAGTGGGTTGGCAGGTCCTTCTCCCAAGCCTACAGGCTGTGGTGTTCCCATGTGGTCTCCCATCCAAGTAATAACCAGGCCCGAACTGCTTAGCTTCCAAGATCTGATGGGATCAGATGCCACAGTGGTACCACTGCAGGCTCAAGCCTATTTAGTGAGACTTTATCTCAAAAAAAAAAAAAAGAAAGAAAGAGAAAGGAAAAAAAGAAAAAAGAGAGAAGAATGAAAGAAAAAGAAAGAAAGGAAAGAAGAAAGGAAGGAAAGAAAAGGGGAAGGATGGAGAGAGGAGGGAAAGAAAGAAAAAAGAAAGAAAAAAAAAGTAGTTCGTTTAAACCACAGCAGAATAAAGGCATAATATAACAACAATAGCCTGCAGCCATACCAATGTGGCATCTGATCCCATCAGTTCTCAGAAGCTAAGCAAGGTCGGACCTGGTTAGTACTTGGGTGGGAGACCGCCTGGGAATACCAGGTGCTGTAGGCTTAGGAGAAGGACCTGGCGGGGCCCACTCCTAAAAAACAATCAGCCATTGAAAACTCTATGAATAGCAGAGAAGCCCTGACAATAGTGTTTCACCTGTTTTACATGGGGTCACTATGAATTGGGCACTGCCTCAATGGCACCTAAAACAACAACATAACAACAACAATAAATATAAACTTATGATTTCGTGGCCTAAGATTTCTGGTGACAACAAATACTAGAACCAAAAGAGAATTTCAAGTGACTCTAGTCCCTTCATTTTACACATAAGGATGCTCTTCGTTCTACAAGATAATGAAAGGGTTGAGTACCCTAACTCTGGCCAAAGCCTTTTCCTCTGACCTGGTTTCTTTAACTTGTCAGGTTCAAACCCTTGCATATAGCTCTGCTGTCATACTTCTGAGGACATTTTGGTATCTAATAATGTGATCATAGTGAAAATACCCTAGAAAGGCATTAGGCCTGACAGCATTACCATGAAACCGTTTAGCTGAGTTCAGCTGAATGAACATGACAATGAGGTCTGTGTGGGGATGTTTCTGAAGGATCTGGTTGTAGAAGACAGAGTAAAAAGAGATTGTGTTGAGAAAGGTAGGACCAGAATGTGCTGAAGGCAACCTGTTCCATCCCTGGGAGCAGCCAACTTCTACCTCCTCCAGAGCTGGGCTCATGGACCTGGGTGACCATAGCATCCACAGGGCAGGTTATTAGACAGTTACATTTTCCTGAGAAGATCTAGACAGATAAGAGGCCTGATATCATATGCCTGGAGAAATAAAACCTTTCCAGTTATTTTATGGGCTTGAGACAATGGTAATCAAGCTCTCCTGGGGAATTTTTTTCACTGAAGTTTATAAAATTATTCTAATGTCTAAATTATTCTAAAATTCATTGGGAAGTCTCCACAGGTGAGATTCACTAAGAACATTTAAAAATGAATAATATGGCAGTTCTTGCTCTAAAAGCTGTCAAACATATTATAAGCATAAAATTAAAGCATTACTTAGTGGAGTGGAACTTGAAGAATGATTTAAAAAAGAATTGCTAGCCCTAACCAGCTTGTCATTCTGTGGGGCTTCCGTGTTGCTGTGATGCTGAAAGCTATGCCATGGGTATTTCAAATATCAGCAGGTCCACTCATGGTGGACAGGTTTCAGCAGAGCTTCCAGACTAAGACAGAATAGACAGAAAGACCTGGCAGCCCACTCCCAAAGCAATTAGCATTGAAAACACTATGAATAGCAGAGAAGCACTGTCAAATATAGTGCTGGAAAATGAGCCCCCCAGACTGGAGGGCATGCAAGAAACAACTGGGGGAGAGTTGCCTCCTAAAGTAAAGTTGGCTTTAATTGATTAGTTAGTATTTATCAAAAGCTTTCAAAAATATCATATACTTTTACTCAGTATATCTACCTCAAATATTATCTCAAGAAAATAAATATAAGCCAGGCATGGTGGCACGTGCTTATAATCCCAGCAACTTGGGAGGCAGAGGCAGGAGGATGGCAAGTTCGAGATAAGAGACAGTCTGCGTAATTTTGCAAGACTCTGTCTCAAATAGTAAAAAAAATGGGCTGGAGGTACTCAGTGGTCCAGCACTTGCAAAGCATGTAAGCAGGAGGCCCTTGGTTCAACCCTCAGTACCACAAAAAATAAATAGATAAATAAATAAATAAGTGGAAAATTAGTTTACAAAGATGCTTATTACATATTTATAAAATAGAAAAGCTGCAGATCGATTAACCATCTAATGACCCATCTAAGTGATTATTAGTGTTGGGATTTAATTCAGTTGCTAGAGTGCTGCTATGCACTCTCTGAGGTCCTCGGTTTGATCCACAGCACACAAAAACAGGAGAAGGACACGGCAGCATACTCCTAAAATAATTCCAAAACAATCAGTCATTGAAAACCCTATGAGGATCTCTCTGAGTTGGACCCTACTCCATGGCACTTAACAACAAGTCATCATTAAGTGGATTAATCTACCACTAACTCATGTTCATATAATATATTAAAGACACTCAAAGCTCACATTTTTTAAAAAACTAAAATACTGTCTAATATTATTTTTTATGGACATAAAACATATTGACACTTAAGAAGAACATGTGTATGAGAGAATAGAATAGAAGGATATATGTCAAAATAACATTGGACATTATCTGAGTAGAGTCATTAATGAGTTTTTTCTTTTTCCTTTGAGTTCATATCCCTTTTAAAGCTTGCCTGTTGTAGAAGCATGGCTTCTAACATAAGAAAAATGCAATTAATAATGTATGCTATTTTATTAAATGGGAGCACATTCCTGACAAGAAAATGTTCATAAAAGGAATTATGGCAGACTCCCACTCCATCAAACTCAACATTGCTAATGGAGATAGTTTTATGTAACAATAATAATAATATCATTTTTGAGTTTCATTCTCCATCATGACAATGTTCTGAATCATGTATGACTTCTAATAAGGCAATTTCTATCAAATAAAAACATTATAGTGTGTCCTCATAAGCCTTGTTCACTGGATCTGGCACCTTGCAACCTCTGGCTCTTCCTCAAAGTCAAAATGACCATGAGAGATAAACATGGAGAGGGCCATAACAGCGTAATTAAAGATGCTCACAAAAGAGGACTTCCAGAATTGCTTAGGAAGTGGAAAGAATGATGGGATACATGTGTGTGAAGCCAGAGGGAGTGTTTTGAGAGCAAGTAATGGCAATGTGTCTTCTCCCGCAACACTTTTTTAAAAGTTTAAACATTCACTGTATATTTTGATCACACCTCCTACCATGCTCATTTGACTCACGTAGGTTTCACCCCTTCATGTCCAGAGGAGGTTGAGTCAGTAGTTCCCACACGGTCAGATCTTATGAGTCCATTCCTCTCCCTGTTGTGATGCTCTTCTACCCTCCAAAGTGTCCTGACAGAGCCACTGAACTGAGCCTGCCCACTGTACTCACGTCAGCCCTACAGTGCGTGCCAGGGTGATTCCATGCACATTGTTTACCCCAACTGCCAGACTCTCTCCTCTACAAGAAGGACATCAAACTCCAAAATGAGCACTGCCATTCCCCAAAGTCACAAGGTGGAGCCTCTGGGAGGAAAGCACCCCTGGCCTCCCCCAACCCTCTATTCTTCCTCAGTTGGGCTCTGTACCACCTTCCTAGTCCACTATCCAGGGGGGTAGAAGCCAAGTCTTTGGGTGATATAAAGGAAGTTTTAAAGTTAAAACAGCTCAAGGTACTATGGGAGCTTCCTCTTTCCTGGAGCCAAGTTGCTTTTCTTGGATGGAACTTGAGTCTAGGAGAAAATCTTTTCTATATGCTTAGATAAATTTACTGTGAGATTGAGATTTCCAAACCTTCTCTGTGGTGTGGGCTGACTCGAGCCCCACTTCTCTGCATTTCCTGTGGGTCTTTCAACCACTGCTTCAGCTCCACTGAGGTGTCCCCTTGACATACCTTGGCGTCAAGCTTAAAAATGCAGTGAATTTTCAAATCACAAATTTCCAATAAGAAAAAAAAAAAAAAAAAAAATGGAGCTCAGTGTTGCTCTTGACACTTTCTGATTATGTACATGTACAGGAGAGGCAGCTGGGTGGTAAAGGAAAGGATGTATTTTAATGTGTTTTGTAATTGCCTGAGGATTAATCAGTACTAGCAGCACATTTTCTCCGTTGTTAAAACTTGAAGTATTTCAACTGAGTACACACTATCAGGGTTTCCTACATGATATTTTCCTGAAATGCTTCTGGTTCGGAATAACAGGATATATTAAGTTCCCAGTGCCACAAGATGAATAGATGCATGGGCCTAGTGGTCTGGCCCTGTAATAAATCTGCCAGAAAGTGTGCAGAGGGTCAAACCCCTCCCTTTGGGGTGTGTAATGTACTGTTAATGTGGTAAGGTAGCTGTTAGCAGAAATATGGTCAAGAAGCCATAAAACGTGATTTATACTTTATTACCAAGCAGCTAATAACTAGGAGTTGAATGGAGAGAGTGAGAGGAACAATAGTACAAGCGGAGTGAAAATAAGATAAATGAAAGGTACTGCACCTGTACTCATGAAAAAAAGGGACTGTGGAACGTTGAACCTGACAAGGTGCATCCATTTATAAATGAGGTAATTGGTGATGAGACTTGTGGGCAATCAGAATTTCCTAAACAGCCCCTTGACTTGAGGGCAAGTATCAAGAGGACATTTTCAAAGGTCCTACTGAGTGTGAGTATGCAGGTGTCCCCTTTCCTTACTGCCCAACAATCTCTACTGAAAAATCAACAGAAGGATGGCCTGCCAGGGGGAAGGATTAAAGGTCAACTGTTATCTTTCTGCAGATGGATGATGACAAGGAAACAGTTGCCTCTAGTAAGGAGGTCCAATGTTGTGGGCCCTGCTGGTCACTGACTGTAAAGTCACAGGAACTGTGAGCTGGTTATCCTTCTTGCCTTTACTAAACTTATATAGTCATGAATTTTAGGCTTCTTTCTTTCTTACGTGGGATGTGATGAGGCCCCACTAAGCCTATTCTTCTGCATGCGAGAGTGCACACATATATTCTCCTCTTCTTTCTCATCAATTTCTACTTCAGCCATGATCTGAATAAAATGTTTAGATGAACTTAATTTTCTACTTAAAAAAATTTTAATATATGATACATGAAGAGAAATAAGCATTTATTGAGCTTCTATTTTGTGCCAACCATTAGCTAAGAACTTTGTTTACCTTGCTGGTATGTGATCTTCACAACATAGCTGCTCTAAACAATTTCCTTCCCCCATCATCCCTTTTCATTACCACCATGGGGAAAGAGTAAATGTTAAATACATAAGCCATCACTTTGGGAATTAACGTGAAAATCTTAACTTCAATGCACAGGCTGAAGGTCAAGTCCAAGGGTTATGAGCTCACAGCCATGTTCAAAATTACAATGAAGTGTTACTTGCAGAATAAGTGGTAGGTAAGACTGTCCTAGCAGTCATTCTATTCTTCACGTCCTCAAAAATAAATTAAGATGTCCTTGATGAAGCAGTAAGAATTTTTAATTTTACTACATCTTAACATTTGAATATATTTTAATATAAGGTATAATAAAAAGAGAAGAAGCATCAAGCCATTTGGTGCATATTAAAGTACAGATGATTATTTCAAGGAAAGAAACTGTGAGTGAGTATCTGACTGGAGTAGCAACATTTTTTTCATGGAACACCGTTTTAATTTGAAAGAATTCCTGAGGAAACACAGTAGTTATTCAGGTATGTGTATATGGCAGACATATTATCAAAAATGAACCAGTTTCTTCCAGGAGAACAATTGATAGCATTTGTTAATGATAAAATTTGAGTTTTCAAGCAAAACTTAAGAGTTTTGAAGACTGAATCTGCCACAATGAACTAAGTAGATTCCCATTACTTAACTGGTTTTCAGTTGAGATTTGGCAGTGACATTAACAAATATGGTTTTTATATTGTTTAATGAAATGTATCAACATTAACTGAGTGAACTAATATTTTCCAAATGAATAATACATGATTTTACAAAATCAAAAATATTAAAAATCCATTTAAAGAATCAATTAGATCAACAGATTTTAAACTAATAGAAGATAAAATATTGACACAATTTCAGATACCACATTGGTTGCAGATTCTGCAACTAACCTGTAAGAAACTGCTATTTATGAGTTTTGGTATAACATCAAAAAAGAATATACACAATTTTCTGAAAAGGCTATTTTAAAATTCTTCTCTTTTCCAACCACATTATGTGAGGCTGGATTTTCTTCATACACTTCAACCAAAACAATGTATCATAGCAGATGAAATGCCAAAGCAGATATGAGATTCCAGCTGTTTCATATTAAGAACTACGTAAGCATGTGAAATAATGCTATTCTTCTCACTATTCCTCTTGTTACCTAAAATTTATTTTTCATAAAAACATTTTATTTTATTAACATATAATAGATTTCTTATTGTTATTTTAGCTGAACCAATGAATGTATTGAAATGTCTCAATTTTAATTCCTACTTTGGTATATATCAATAAACAGTGCCCATATAAACAAAAATTCTGTGGCATCTTCCAAATTTTTAAAAGCATGAAGGGCTCCTGAGAAAAAAATTTTGAGAAGGATTGGATGAATAAACGAATTTTTAAATTAGTCCATGATTCACTATTATTTTTACTTCAGCCATTACCTAAATAAAATGTTTAGATGAACCAAATTTTCAATTTTAAAGACTTTAGTAAATGTTATATAAAAACAGCAAGTAGTCTTTGAGCACTTATTTTGTGCCATCTGGTAGGTAAGAACTTTGTTTACGTTGCTGGTGTGTGATCTTCATGTCATAGCAGAGAACTTTTTTTTCTATGCCCATTTTACAGAGAACAGAGCTGGGGCTTAAGGAGTAGAAATAACTAAGCAAGCTTGCGGCTGGCTGCTGGCAGGGGCAGTTTTAAAAGCAGCAAGTCGGCCTGGCATTAAGGCATCTGTCTTAAACCAGTGAGTCCCCGGCACAGCTTCCCAATGCTAAGTCGGGTGGACACTTGCCTCGCTTCCTTACTGATCTCAGAGCTCGTTGTATTTATCTCATTGGCTCCTAAATTTAAACGCATGAGGCAATTATTTTTCATCACCTTTTACAGTTCAAGAAATGACAGCTATGAGGACTGAAGTGACTTAGCCATGAACACCACAGCTATAAGCGGTGGAGCCATGGTTTGGATTTGAGTGTTTCTGAGTGTGTCTCCAATACAGATTTAAGTTCATCGGACTGCTCCATTTTCAGCACAGTAGTAAGCAACTTATGAGAGTTTTTTTAATGCTTAACTTCATTTTTTACTCAGTATTTCTCTGTCCACATTGTCATTAGTCTTCTCCGTAAAGCTTTATTCTAAAGTTTTTCACACAACTCCTTGGATATGTTTCCTTGAAAAAATAGCCCCTTTGTGCATGTCTTTATTTTCTCTAAATGTTATTGTATTATAGATATAATTCTTTTTGTAAAACTCCACACTGTTTTCATCATCTACCGATGAAGCTATAGTTTATTGCCTCTGCCTGCTGCATGGAATTCAATTGCGTGTGTCCACTACTCTTTATTAGGTATTTCTAGATTTCTTCAAATCATTGCTATCGCCAGGAAGCAATAAACAATCCCAGATATAACCCTTTGTGGACCAAAGGTTTTAAAGTACCATATTCAGGGAGGGATTTACATTTTCAATTTTATTAAGTGCTGGTAGAGAGTTTTCCAGAATGTGTATAAAAGACAGACTCTCTTGAGGAGAACATCAAGATTAACATTTTCCCCATTTCAAATGACTCTTGGTGTTGTACAACTTTCTAGTTTTTGCCGCTGCAATGGATGTAAATTTTTATGCAATTGTTGTTTTAATTTGTGTTTTGCTAAGTATTGCAGAAATTGAGCATTTCCATCCACATGCGAGCCATTTGGATTTCTCCTTTATATTAGCAATTAAATTGCATCCATTTTCCTATGGAGTTGTCTCTTTTTTTCATGTTGATTTTTACTTTTATTTCACAATATTAATCTTTTATTTGTATTAAATATTTTGTCCTTATCTGTTATCCATTGTTGTTGCTGTTGTTAGTCAGTGTCCAACTCATAGTGACCCTATGCACAACAGGTGAAACACTATTGTCAGTGCTTCTCTGCTATTCATAGGGTTTCAATGGCTAGTTGTTTTGGGGGAGTGGGTTGCCAATCCTTCTCCCAAGCCTACAGCACCTGGTGTTCCCAGGCAGTCTCCCATCCAAGTACTAACCAGGCTGGATTCTGCTTAGCTTCCATGATCTGACAGGATCAGATGCCACAGTGCTGCAGCTGCAGGCTGTTATCCATTAGTTTACTTTATTTAAAATTCATCCCTAAAACTGGGCAGGGGGGCACATGCCTTTAATCCCAGTGACTCAGGAGGAGGTAGCAGGAGGATTGCAAGTTTGAAGCCAGGATAGACCTTGTTTCAAAATACAAAGTAAAAAATGGGCTGTGGTTAGGGCTCAGTGGTTGAGCACTTTTAAAAAGCATGTGTGAAGGTGAGATGTGGGGATCAACTATCCAGTAAAAAAAAAAAAATCATTCTTAAAAGAATCATCCTAATTTTAAGTGTACAGAAGTTTACTAATTTTTACCTTTTATGATTCATGATTTTTGGATTTAGGCTAAAAATTCTCATCCAAAAGTCATGAAGATATTTTTCTGTACTTTTTTCTACTAAATTTGATATTTTGTCTTTCACAGATTTTAATTCACTTGGATTTATCTTTTACAGTGATGAATTTTATGAGTTTTCTTTTTCTCCATTCAATAACCAGTTTTCCTAACAATTTCTGCTAAGCAATTCATTTTTTATTCACTGATTTGTGGTGTAACTTTTATATCAGTTCCCACATATACCAGCCTCTCTCTTTCTATTTATTATGGGGCTCCATTTATTACTGTGCTATATAACATTTTTTAAAAATAATTTTGGTTTTGTAGTACTTTTTAGCACCTTTTAGACCATGTATGCTGCTGGGCTTACCTCTAAATCCTTCAGTCAATTTTTTCTTTTCTTTTTCAAAATTTGATTTATATATCTGGCATATTTGTTTTTCCATATCCACTATGGAATAACTTTGCCAAGTTTCCAAAAGAAAAATCTTAAAATTTTCCTAAAACTGCATTGAACATAAAGATTAATTTGGGGAGAATTAATATAAAAATAATAAAAGATTGTCTCATCCATAAAATGCCTACAGCTGTAGCCCTGTGGCATCCAATCCTGTCAGATCTCAGAAGCTAAGCAGGGCCGGGCCTGGTTAGTACTTGGATGGGAAACAGCCTGGGAACACCAGGTGCTGTAGGCTTGGGAAAAGGACCCAGCAACCCACTCCCAAAAATCCATCTACCATTGAAAATCCTATGAACAGCAGAAAAGCACTGACAATAATGTTTTGCCTGTTGTATGCAGGGTCGCTATGAGTCAGATACCGACTTGACGGCACCTAACAACAACAACAACATCCATGAACACATCTATACTCTCTAGGCAGATCTTTTGGGCCTTTTAGTGGTGTTTTTATATTTTTGCCCATTTTTAAGAAAGTTCTATGATTTTT
This sequence comes from Pedetes capensis, assembly GCA_007922755.1. NCBI lineage: Eukaryota > Metazoa > Chordata > Mammalia > Rodentia > Pedetidae > Pedetes > Pedetes capensis. Next base: position 87,002 of record VMDO01000982.1, read on the forward strand.
TAATAGGTTAATTTCCAGACATTTTATAGATGCTATTATTTTTATACTCCATTTGTCTGTCAACTTGTCGTGCTGTGGGGCCTTGCATGTTGCTGTGATGCTGAAAGCTATGCCACCAATATTTCAGATCCCAGCAGGGCCATCCATGGTCAACAGGTTTCAGCTGAGCTTCCAGACAAAGACAGACTAGGGAGAAAGACCTGGCAGCCCACTTCCAAAATAATTAACTATTGAAAACCTTATCAGTAGTGGAGAAACACTATCAGATAATGCCAGAAAATGAGCCCTGCAAGCTAGAAAGCATTCAAAAGACAAGTGAGGAAGAGTTGCCTCCTCAAAACAGAGTCAATCTTAATGATGTAAATGGAATAGAGCCCCAGGGACCTCCTTTTCCTGATGTGTCATGACTCAAAACAAGAAGAAACAGAAACAGTGACTGCAACAATGGGCTCAAACACAAAACGATAGTGTGTAGCACAATGTTGGATAGTGTTTCGTTCTGCTGCACTTAGGGTCACTATGAGTGGGATCTGACTCATGTCACCTAACAACAACTAATGTTTTTATAAAGAGAGTATTATTATCTACTAAATTTTCTACTCAAGTTTTTGTATGATGAGGAGCCTGATTTTTTATAAGCTGACCTTGTTTGATAACCTAATTTACTTTCCTATAATAGATACATTAATTCCACTGGCATTTTATATAGATTATTGTATTACCTGGAATATTCTACTGTCTCTTGCTTCTCAATCTTAGGCCTCTGCCTTATCCAGGACCTCCAGTGTCTATTGCAAGACTAGGAAGTGACAGTAGCCATACTGGTCTGGCTCTTTATGTAAAATTATTTAGACATATAATATGCCTTAATTAAAATTGCCATTTATTGTAGTTGTTTAAAATAAATACATTGAATGTAGTTAGGCATCCTTCTAGTTCTTTTTCTGAAAATTTAACCATAAATAGGTATTGAACTTTAACAATTTTTTTCTATAATTATTGAAATAATAGCATGATTTTTTCCATTGATCCATTTTTTATCCAGTTTGGAGGTGAACTGATAGGTTTTATGATATTAGACTATATTTAAATTATTGAAGTAAATTTTCTTTTTAAATGAATTGACTTTGTTTTTGAGGATAGTGTTTAGGTTCAAAGAAAAATTAAACAGAAAGCATAGAGAGCTCCTGTATACTTCCTGTCCTCACATATATATGCCTGCAGCCATAGCCCTGTGGCATCCGATCCCGTCAGATCTCAGAAGCTAAGCAGGGTCGGGCCTGGTTAGTACCTGGATGGGAGACCGCCTGGGAACACCAGAAGCTGTAGGCTTGGGAGAAGGACCTGGCAACCCCCTCCCAAAAATCAATCTGCCATTGAAAACCCTATGAACAACAGAGAAGCACTGACAATAGTGTTTCCCCTGGTGTACAGAGGGTCGCTATGAGTCGGATACCGACTCAACGGCACCTAACAACAACACATTTATATAGCTCATCATTGACATTTAGCCTACAGCTGTACATCTGTGGCATCTGATCCCATCAGATCTGGGAAGCTAAGCAGCATCAGACCTGGTTAGTACTTAGATGACAGACTACCAGATGCTGTAGATTTGGAAGAAGGACCCAGCAATCCACTCCTGAAAAACAATCTACCATTAAAAATTCTATGAATAGCAGAGCAGCACTAACAATAGTTGTAGGGCACTGCCTAGAGAGGCAGTTCGCCCCAGGGCCTATCTAGGCCCCTTAGAGGACTGAGGCTTATTCCCCAGGCAGTCACCTTTGCCCTACATCCTGGAACTCAGGGTCATCGAGCTTTCCAAGATGGCTCTGGCATCTATTCTCTTGCCTCAGTCCCCTTGACACCGATTGGCTGTTTCCAAACCCCAGAACAGCTCCTGATTGGACCATTCTGGAACCACCTCTGATTGGCTACTCTTACAAAACCAAATTTGCATACCCCCCTGATTGGCTGAAACCCGTATGGGGTGACTGCCTCTGATTGGTCCCCAGTGAGCCCCAGAAGAGTATATAAGGGCAGTACATGGAGCAGTCTGGGTCCATTCCATCAACTGGGACAGACAAGGAAGAAATAAAGAGCTGTTAGAGCAGAGCACTCGGAGTCTTCATTGGGAAGAAAGAAGCAAGGAGCTGCCATGGGCATAAGCCTCTGAGCCTGCCTTTCTCAAGGCTTCTCAGGGCAGCTGTGGGCATAAGCCTCCTTTCCAGGTGGCGTGGCTTCTGGGTGCCCAGCTCCCCCTCACCAGAAGATGGGTCTTTGGCTGCTGGTTCCTGCTCATGGCCGGAGCGAGTCCAGTGGCAGGGCGATGTCCCACAAATAGTATTTCATCTGTTTTACATAGGGTCACTATGAGTGGGCACCTAACAACAACAACAACAACAACAACATTGACATTTTGGCACACAATGTTTCTTTTTTTACAACTGGTGAAGCAACATCATTACATCATTGTCATCTATAGTCCATAGTTTGCATTGGCTTTGCTCTTGGTGATGTACATCCTATGGCTTTGGGCAAATGTATACAGCATGTACCCATGATTGTAATGCTTCGTGTAGTGAGTTTCACTGTGGCGGTGTTTCAAGTGGGAAACCTATAAAGTTACAACATGGACCAATCCCCTTATGCCCAAAGGATCTTTTTACATGAGAAAGGCCAACCTTTCTTTTACAATCACCTACTCTCAGGGGGAAAGAAGACAAGGCTGACTTTATCATTCTCTGCTCTCCCTGGAATCAAGGCTATTCTTTTGCACCCCTCAGCAGTAGATTTCCCACTAATTTCCTCCTCTCATTTATTTATTCTACTTCTGCTCTTTAGTGCTGCATCCCCTTCTGTATTTGTCTCTTCATAAACTTTTCACAATTTTTAAGATCTGAGAGCAATCAACTCCTGTTCTGTTTTTAATTCATCACTACAGTTGATTTTGGCATCAGGAGCCAGCATCTTACATTAGTTCTCCTCTTGTCAGCCAAAGCGGAGATTTAAACTCTAGTTAGTTTGACTTCAAAATCCATGTTCCATAATGAAATAAATAGAACAAAGACTCAGGGCACTAGATTAACTTGAATTCCAGATGCTATCTTGAAATAAGAAGCAAGTAAGCAATTAGCTTTCCTAGAGAAATTCATGGGCACATATTATTTTCTGTGATCCAAATATAATAAAACTCATTGCCGAACCTTTTGAAAACATTCTTATAAACTGTAGCGAGGCACTATTTAAATTACAATCTATAGCTTACTGTATAAATTTTTGTATAAATTTTATTGTATAAAATTTTTAACCACAAGGAAAACCAGTTTACATTTTTCCTCATAAAAAAAAAACAGCATAGAGAAGAAAGAAAAAAACCAGTATAGTTCAAAGGGAATCTGACTTCAACCTGAAATGCAGAGTCATATCCCACTGAGGTCTTGGCAAGGATAACGTTCAGCTCCTCAGAAAAGGCCTGTCTCCTGCCAATGATTGAAAAACTCATTCAAGATCCATGTCCTACCATTAGATCACAATAAATTTAAACAAGCTCAAAAAGTTTAACCAGTCTTAGAAGGAACTTCTACTTTGTTCCAGAGTTTTTAGATGGCAGCCATTTCCTCTCCCTACTCCATTTCATTGTAGTTTGGAGATGATTTTTTTTCCACAAGGACTGATCTTAGTACAGATGCACTCTCCGGCATTATATTTAGTGTATAATGGATCAAACAATCTTTAAAAAGTAAATAGTGGCTTGAGGACCTATTAAAAAAACTTAAGAAGAAACATGATTCAGTATTTAATGAAAAAATGGAAGCAGTCACTATAACTGCCATGATTATATGGCGGTCACTACCTAAGCGAAAACCCAGCAGAAAACTCCAGCCTTTTTTGTCTGCTCGAAGGTTCACTCATAACCAATGGCTGCTGAATACCTTCTGAACATGTGATGTTGAGATTTTGCACACTATAATACTTTTATACACTTTAAAAATATGTGGTCCCTCCTTAATCTCTGCTGGCTGCAATATAATATCAGTGGAAAATGAAGGAGAAACATAAAAGAAATAACACCCACTGATCAATAATTTGATGATTTAGGGCAGCTAAAATGGCATATAATAAAGTGACTTGACTAATGTAAAATTTGATGTGGTTCATTCTCATTTTTCTACAGGAAAATGAGTTTCCAGGGAGCCCAAGATAGAGAAGACCAACTCCCACTCTTTTTCCACAAGCCTCAACTAATAGACTCAGGTTTGATCAATGGGTCTCCCAGAGTGATTCTCATTTTTTCCTTTTTCTTAATATAGCAGAATTATTGAGATATAATTCACATCCCTCACAATTCATCCACTCAAAATATACAAGCCAATGGTTTTTCAGTATATTCACAGAGCTATGTGACCAGAAACACCATCAATTCTGGAATATTTTCATCATTCCAAAAGAAACTCTGTACCCATTAGCAGTTCTTTCTCATTTTCCCCCAAACACCTCACTTCAAGCACTTCAGACAACCAGTAACTTACTTCCTGTCTCTATGGATTTTCCCATGCTAGCCCTTAAATATAAAAGGAATTGTACAATATGTGGCCTTTTGCATCTGGCTGTTTTCACTTAGCGTAATGTTTTCAAACTGCATCCAAGTTGTAGCATGTATCAAGTATGTGTCATTTTTTTCTTACCAAATAATATTCCATTGTATGAAAATACTATATTTAATCTGTCCATTCATCAGTTTTTCTACCTTTTGGTTTTAAATAATAATTCTACTATGTTCATTCAGGTACAAGATTTTGCATGGATATGTTTTCATTTCTCTTAGGTACAGACCTTAGGAGTAGAATTTCTAGGTAGTATGGTAACTCTAAGTGTAAAGTTTTAAGGAACTTCCCGAAATCCCATTCATTGATTTGGTTATTTATTCATCCTTGCAAAGACATTCAAAGAAGATACTCCTGCTCCCCTTCTACACTTTAGTTCCCTTGCTCCTTTTGTAACACACAATACTTCACAGCAATTGTTAAATTTGGGATTCCCATAGTCATTCAGGTGTGGGATCTGATACACACAAACATATATACATTTTATATATTAACCACACATCTGAGTTTATGTTTTTCACCAGCTATTTCCTAAAAAGGATATTTCCTAATTAAATTTCAAAAAATTTGAGGCACATTATACAGGGACCATTGAATACACAGCCCTAGAAAATCAAGATGCATAAGGAGGGTATTGTAGAACCGAAGTGTGTGACCCAAAGAAGATGAAAGCCTGAGCACTGTCACATCTGCCCTCATAACCACTGACCCTTTTCCATCCATGTCTACTTCTGGGATAGTGAAAGGGAGTTCAGATTGCCCCCCTTCACTAAGCTCTCAGTAGTAAACCAATAATTGGACATTACTGCCTCACATACTAGAGTCATACACAGAATATGTTGTTAGGTGCCTTCCATTCAGATCCGAATCATAGCGATGCTAATAGGATTTCCAATGGCTGATTGTTTCAGAATTGCTTCAGGAGTGGATTGCCACGTCCTTCTTCTGTTTTCCAAGTGCTGGGAATTGAACCCAGGTCCTCAGAGAGTGCAGCATGGCATTCAACTAACTGAACTAAACCCCAGCCCTATGTGGTACATACTCACTAAATATTATTTGGTCTGCATATTATCTATCCGTGTAACTATTTCTCTCACTTACAAAATTGGAGTTTATTTGCTGTCATTTGTATAGGCTAGTGCAACATACCCAGAGGCAATTCAACTGAATATATACTTTTTAAAATATCCAGATTTAATGATCTTACAAACCACTTCTATGACTTGATTTTTGGGTGATAAAGCAAAGTGGTTATGTGTCTATGTGTAAAAATAAGCATATATTTTAAATTATAATTTCATGTTGCTCATAGGCAGAGTATTAAGGGTTTTTTTTTTGTTGGTTTTGTTGTTGCTGCTGTTTCTTGTTTGGTTTGGTTTAGTTGGGTTTTTTGTTTGGTTTGGTTTGGTTTTTTTTTTTTGTTGTTGTTGTTGTTCTGTTTTGTTTTCAGTACTTGGAGATTGAACCCAGGGCTGAACCTACAGCCCATTTTTATTTTTTTTATTTTGAGTCAACATCTTGCTAAATTATATAGGCTGCCTCTGGTCTCGAACTTGCAATCTTCCTGCGTCCCTCCACCTCTCAAATCCCTGGCATTACAGGCTTATGCCCCCACGCCAAGGTTGAATGTTGAGTTCTTAAAGCATTTCTCCTTTGTTACATCAGCAAGTTTTTGGAAACCTCTGGAGATGCTTAGAAAACTCATCTGATTTACTGATTCATTGACTCTGGTATTTTGTTTCTCCCCCCAAAATTCTTTTGAATATTGAAAGTAAGGATCAAGATGAGTGTTACTATTAAGAGTAGAACAAGGAATTTTTTGTACTTTGGTGATATTTTGCTCTACATCTTGAAGAAAAATAATCTGAATATGTTTTACTAAGTACTTAGTTGAGATCTCCTGGCTGAATTGATAACTATGAGCTATGATGTAGAATAGGGAACCAAAGACTTTTCTGTGACTCGAATTAACCCCATCACCTTAATTTTGCCCTTTTAGCAAAGTGTGGAGAGTGAGGATGTGATTAATGCTACTCAAAAGGTACTCATGGCAATCTCTGACTCTCCATCTTTTAGTCCATGGTCAGTTTGTAGGAAGCAGGAAGAACATGTGGCGTCACATTCTTAATCTTGAAAGAAGAGAAATGGCTTGAAATGAGACAATGTGCTTTAAGATTGTTAAATGAAGAAAAAAATAAGAATATTTGCACTACAAGGACCAGTCTGAGCTCTTGGATATACCTGGAATCCATGGAAGCAATCTGATTGTCTCTGAAGTAGTTGTGGTTAGAAAATGGAAACACACTCTTTAAAAATAGCAAATAGCTTTTGGGGACTCATTGATTTGAGATTAGGTTGCCATTAAAATAGGCCCTTTACTCCTAAACTATCAGAATAGGGCAGCCAACAAATTTGTCTGTGAGGGGGAAGCAGAGGAAATGTATTGGGTTATTTGAAATAAAATCCCTTGCAGCTGACCCATGAGAGGTGCTGATGGCTTCCAGATGCAGCCTTGTCCAGTTCCCATTGGCCAGATGTTTGGGCCTGTCCGGCAGGATTGTTTTGTATGTTGAGTGGGGAACCATGGAAATAGCATCAGGACTGACCAAGGGCTTACCCCTGAAATAAGAAAATTCCAGGCAGAGGTGTGGACTATAGCATGAGTTAATGCATTATTCAATGCATTAACTGGCTTCAAACTTCTGCTCTATCCCATCAGAGCTCTGTGCCTTTGGGCAAATTATTAAAACTTTCTGAGAATGAGTTACCTCATCTGTGAGAGGGGGAGAGTAAGGGCAGAGCCCCACAGCATTATTGGGAAGGATACAGGAAGGGATTCACACAACATGCCCACTCAATAGTCCTTAATAAGTGGTTCCCATTTATAATTGTTAGTGTTGGCATCATCATCATCTTTCTACAAACATTGACCAAGCACCTGTTATATGCCTGGAAATGTGTTGGAAATACACAAATGGGGAGACCATGGTTCTGGCCATCAGGAACTTCCATTATGGGAGACAGATGAATAAACAATTAACTGCCCGAAGTTGTGAGTGCTGATTAGAATATGCACACAGTACTTGAGATGAGAGGGAAGCAACATGTACACCCCTTGGGCATGATGCCAATTTTGAAATAAATTTAAAAGATCCCCAGGAGGTAGCCACAATTTCACCCATTTAGCAGGTTAGAAAATAGAGGCAAAATGCTTTGCCCAAGTTTACATACGTAGTACCTGGCCAAGTTTGGTTTGACCTACCTTGTTCTTCACTCAACCGGGCTACCCCCTCGACCCTTGAGTTCCAAGAATACTTGGATGGAACTGGAGACAAAGAGGAGTGTCATCCAGTTTCTGTTGCTGTTCCAGAATGTCACAGACTGGGTAACTTATAACAAACAGACACTGATTGAGCTCACAGCTCCGAAGGCTGGAAGCCCAAGATCTAGGGGCTGTGTCAGGTGGGGACCTTCCTACTGCATCATAATGTGCTGGGAGGAGTCGCAAAGAGGGAGAGCAGGCAGGTGAGCCCACCTCTTCTTCCTGTTCTTAGAAGCCAATAATCCAAACATGAGGGCCCCACTGTCATGATCTCATCTAGCCCCAGGTACCTCCCAAAAGTCCCCCTCCAAATATCATCAACATAGGAATTCGAACGGGCGGGCTGCACACTCAAACCATTGTTATTGTTGTTAGATGCTATGGACACTCAAACCAGAGTAAGCAAAACAGTTCATAAACAATGTAAAGTTTTTGTTCTAGATGAATAAATAAATTCTGTAGGTAAAGGGCAGGAAAACATCAGGCAGTAGGAACAATGTATTAAAAGTATGAAATAATGTATCCAGAGTACTACAGCCCCATTAGGTTTAAAAAAGAGGGCCTAGGTATACAGGAGCAGATCGGTGAAGAGATGGGAGAAATAACTAATGGGACTTGGAGAGACAGTGGAGATTGGATCACAAAAGGAAGCTCAGTGATCAGGAAGTTTGAGTATGTGTCATATGGTACTTGCTTTTCATTTGTCTTCTTGGCTTAGTCTGAGCCATGGGTAGACATTCCACTCCAAGCACAACTGGGCTGTAGTCACCTCCTTCATAGGAAGGTGTCCTGCAATCACCCCTTTTTAAATTGTGGCCCTACCTACCTTCCTCCCTCTGCCCTACTTTTTCTGTGACACTTAATCACTATACTGAATGACTAATTTGTTGTGCCATTGAATCTCTGTCTCTCTTCACAAGACACAAACCCCAGAAAGGCAAGTGTTTGCTCTATTAGTGCACATCGACCTCCAACACTTAAAGACAAACATCCTACAAAATAGGCGTTTAATAATGTTTGTGGAATTGCAGCATTTCTGGAAGAAGGGCACTCGAATCTACGGACTGCAGCTCACTTCCTTGCCTCAGGGCAGTTGGAGGTGGTAAAGTCTTCAAACTCTGCCTGATCCCCATGAATTCCACAACCTGTGCAGCAGTGCCAAGTAGCTCCTGCACCTGATGAGGTTAAGGAAGGCAAAGGAATTGCACATATGTGAAAGAGTGAGCAAGGGAGAGTGGCAGACAGAGTCAGAGACCCAATGGGACCGGAAGTCACTGGGGGTTCTCAGCGCATTGGTGACATCATCCAACCCATGTTTTAAAAAGTCTCATTCTGCCTTCTGCAGTGAGAATAAACATAAGTAAAAATTTAAACACGAGTACTGACGCTGCAAATTTACCCTGTAATGGCTGTCAAGATGTTCCTATATGCTAAGCGATGACCCCAGGTGCATGCTCACATGCACGTAGATCAAACAGAAGGATATACTACACTTATTACTTGTGTTACATAGTTGGGACTCTGACTTTTTCTATCCCAGAATAAGTCATTCTGTTTCACATTTGAAATATCTGGTTGTCACCCAATAGATTGATTTTATGAGTGTATCAGTTATAAATTGCAGTTTTAAAAACACTTGAAAAAGAATTTGCACAAAATGTTGCATAACATAAATCAAGGTGGTCAATAACAATCCTGGTGCTTAACATGCTGGGTAAGGCTGAGATCCACTAATTTTAACATCACTGTAGTAATGTTAAGATTAAGTCCAATATTCTTGAGGTGGAGGCAGCTAATGGTAATATTTGCCTCAGATATCTTATAGATATTGAGCCACATACTCTGTATTAAGTTATCATCTGAGGCAAATTAATGTTAAATATTAAGAAACATTTTGAATTAAAGAATAAAATTTTAGCTTTTCCTCTGACCGTGTCCCACTAGGCATATGTTTAGTCTCTGTCAGTTTATTACATGCTGTTTTTCTTTTCTTTTTTGTTCATCATAGAAGGAAAATCTTCAGTGATGTCATTTTTTGTGGGTTTCTTAGAGAATGCCTACTAAGCTGAATATAGTGGGAGGTACCTGTAATCCCAGCAACTGAGGAGGTAGAGATAGGATGGTCACATGTTCAAGGCCAGAAGCACCCTGCACAACTTAGCAAGAACTTGTCTCAAAATTTTTAAAAAATGGGATGGGGGTGCAGCTAACTGTAGAGGCCTTGCAAAGTATGTACAAGGCCCTGGGTTCAACCCCCAAGTACCACAGGAAAAGGGAGGGAAGAAAAGAGAGAGAAGGAATGTATGCCTATTAAACTGGTCAGTGAGTCCTGTGTTTTGCTACTAGAGACATTCAGGCTCTAGGAAAGAGCACTGCTAACAGGGTTGGACCTGCAATCAGTCACTTTTTCATTTATTTTAGGAGTACATTATTTATGTAAGGTTGAGTGACCCTTTTTCAGGCTCTCAGCCACCCTTTGAACTTTTGCCCATGTATATTATCAACCTTCGGCTGATATGTGAAATATTTGGATGCGGAGTTTATAGCTGAGCCTAGAGCAGGGGGTGTCAAAACACGACAAGAAAGGCTTTTTCTTGTCTGACTTCTGGCAGGGATCAGAGTGAAAGTGATGGAAGGCTTGGGAAAAAGCCCAATGCTGTCCGTTTTTCCAGCCAACTTGGCAGACTTCATAGGTTTAGAGAGTTCAGATGAGCTTTGTGTCCATGAACCTCTGAGTACTTATAGAGGAACCAATCCCACTGTCTGAGATTTTCTGAGGTTCAGCACATTGAATTGCTCTGAAGTCAAACTTCCAGCTACACCCAGATCCTCTGCCCTCCCCTAAACAATAGAAAAGAGCTTTGAGCCCCAATCACATGTGCCAAACATAAACTCACAAAAAATGACAAGAACGTAGATGGAGTCTACACTGTGCATTACCTGGACTAAGATCATTTCTTGCTCTGTTTTGTAGCAAACACCCTGGAAATCATTTGGGGGTTTTGTTTGTCTGTTTTGGCTTTGGTTTTGTGTTTTTATAGCTATCTCTAGACAGCATTTTTTAAAGCAAAATTTTCTTTCACCCTGGAAGATTTAGACTGATTTAGTATTTAAAGGACAAGATTATTTACTGATTTTGTTTTATAAGTGAAGTATGTATATGGATGTTGTTGTTGTTGTTGTTAGGTGCCGTCGAGTCGGTATCCAACTCATAGCGACCCTCTGTACACCAGGGGAAACACTATTGTCAGTGCTTTCTCTGCTGTTCATCGGGTTTTCAATGGCAGATTGATTTTTGGGAGGGGGTTGCCAGGTCCTTCTCCCAAGCCTACAGCTTCTGGTGTTCCCAGGCGGTCTCCCATCCAGGTACTAACCAGGCCCAATCCTGCTTAGCTTCCGAGATCTGATGGGATCGGATGCCACAGGGCTACAGCTGCAGGCTCTATGTATATGGATAGGAGTATAAAATAACATATGATCTCCACATATCTTAAAGCTAATTAGTAGTAAAAAATGTCATGATTCTTTTTTCTTGTGTGTGTATATGTGTTTGTGTGTGTGTATGGTACTTGGAGGTTGAACCCAGGCCCCTGCACATACTTTGCAAGTGCTCTACCACTGAGCTGCACCCCTGGCCCATTTTTAATTTTTTTTTTTTTATCATAAGACAGGATCTCACTAAATTACACTAGCTGCCTCTGACCTTGAACTCATGATCTTCCTGCCTCCACTTCCCAATCCACTGGGATTACAGGCATGCTCCACCAGCTCAATTTTTTGATATCTGTATTATAATTAGTCCTATGTAAACCCTCAAGTTAAAAAACAAAAGCAAAACAAAACAAAAAAAGTACCTAGGATTTCCCTGAAAACCATGTGATCTGGCAGCTTGTAATACTGTGTATAAAAGGAGATGACCTAGGAAGGAACATGAGCTTTTTACTGTATTCATCATTTTTCTGTTATAGAGATCTTAGATATTTATCCTAGAGCTTTGTAGAGTTCTGTGCAAGTATCCACATAGATCTAAATTATCTCCAATACACACATCTCCTTGAGAACATTCTTATTGAAACCACATTTCCAACCTTTAAGTTGCTGGTGTTACTATATCTATGTTGTTGGCTCAAGACCAAGAATACATCTCACATGTTACTGCCACATTTCCTGAGCAGATTCAGACATCCAGTTGTAGCTTAATTTTCTCTGAACTTGTAGATACAGTCAAGAAAGAAAGGTCGTTTAGTCAGAGAATGATAACCAAGGGGCTCGTATTTTGGTAGGCACGGTTCCATGAGGGGTGTTTTGTGTGCCCGGTGCCACCATGGAGTCCTCTGGGTTTGTGGATCTTTGGTTTTGTCAGCAAGGCAATTGATGTTCATTCCTTAATACATCCCAAATGTATAAGTAGGTCACCAGAAGTGGCCTCTAATGGATCAAAGCACAAAGCAGTTGCTGAGAAGAGAAAAGTGAGGAGGGCAGGCAGCTTGCTGGTGTTTCTTCATTTCCTACACCCAGAGTCCTTGACCTGATGTCTAGCATTGAACTTCCCATTTCAAATATTGATAGTGTGGAAATTTATTGGAACACCCAGCAGGAATGTAATTTATTTCAAATACCTAACAGAAATAGAACCAAAAAATAAGAAATACAATGTTGCTATATTTCCTCAAGGTAAGATTTTTACCCCCATATCATTGATTCAACAAAAAGAGGTCTCTGTTATACTCTAACCATCCAATATTTGTGTTTATTTCCTTCTGTTTCAGCTTTGTCTACAAGGCTCTCTATTATGTTTATGAATTTCGATAATATCTGGGACTCTGTCACTGGGAGCTCACACGTTTTAATTTAAATTTGAAATGAAATATGCCACATGAAATACAATTATGCAAATAGTTTTTCAAATCAGAATAACTTGTATAATTTTGATGGGTTTTAGTGTACTCCACATGTGGATAGTTATTGTTGTTGTTGTTAGGTGCCATGGAGTCGGTATCCAACTCATAGCAACCCACTGTAGAACAGGGGAAACACTATTGTCAGTGCTTCTCTGCTCTTCATAGGGTTTTCAATGGCAGACTGATTTTTGGGAGGGGGTTGCCAGGTCCTTCTCCCAAGCCTACAGCTTCTGGTATTCCCAGGCGGTCTCCCATCCAGGTACTAACCAGGCCCGACCCTGCTTAGCTTCCGAGATCTGACTGGATCAGATTCCATAGTACTACAGCTGCAGGTGGATAGTTATTAGAAGATATTTAAGTGCTTTTCTTTACAGTTCCAGTGTTCCAAAAGTCACTTATAGCAGGCGACCCAAACCCTAAGACTACAGACCAGAAGCTGGGTGAGCTGTGGGTAAGCAAGAAAAGCTTCATCTATAGTTACATGATAATTTGTAATGCACTTGACTCATCCTCTCTCCTCCACCCACAGTCTGTGGAAAATTTGTCTTCCATGGAACCGGTCCCTGGTGTCAAAAAAGGTTGGGAACTGCTGACGATAGAACATCCCATGAGGTTCTTATTATGGCTACTGTTCACGCAGAAGAAAGAAATTAATATATTGCTTTGTAGAGGATTGTATTTTAAAATATGTATTTAACTTTATGAAGATAATCACAGAACAATCAGCAGAGAAAATTAAGAAAACACCCCATCCATAATTTACAAAACCTAAATTTGATTTTCATTGGTCTTTGCTCTCAATGAACTCAACAATCAGAAGGCTATCTGCATATCTACAATTTATGGCAGGAGGACGTACCACAGAGCAGATACAAAAGCCTTCCAGACCCAAAGGAATTCAATGCAAACGGTGTCATTTCTGAAACTGGGGCAGGCAGTTGGGCGGACTTGCTGGCAGCTGGCACATCTGCCCACTGGAAAGGTCAGCCATGTCTGCTTTCTGGCAGAGAGGACTGGGGCTTTTTCTCTACTCCATGCCCATGCCATGGAATCACAGCCAGTTCCGACGAGCATACCAAGCACTTAATGAACAACTTCATTATTCTTTCAGGAGGGCATTAGCCACAAGCCTAAGGAGTCTGAGGAAGAATTTTCACTGGATCTGTTTTAGTATTTTTCCTCCCTGATTTAAACATGGTTAGAAAAGATGGTCCTCCGTTCTGCCAGAAGCATGCACGTCAGCCACAGTGGAGTGCCAGTGTTAGACGTTCTTTTCCAATAGGGGAACACAGGTTGGGAAGAAAGAGCCTTACAGGCAAAGGCAGTCCTGCTCAAGGGTTTACCATCCAGGCTAAAATCTACCGTGACTAGTTTCTCTTCTATGCTTATGCAACAGGATCACCAAATTCAGGTTTGCCAGGTAAGGAAAAAAACACCCTGTGGCAATTTCCATTCCATGGTACAGTCATGTATGAGAAAGACAAGCCTTCCTAGAAGGAAAGTGATCTTGGGATTCTCAATGTGCAGCTGGGGTATGTTTTGTCCTTCAAAACAGACTGCCATGAAAACAAGAGTCAGCTTCCTAGTAACCCTGGGCTCAGCTCCCAGTGAGAGCCTGGTAGTGATCTGGCTCTCCACACACTAGCCTTAACTGTGTTAAGCATTAAGAGCTCAAGTATACCAAAATAAACTAATGACATATTACCAGTGGTTCAGTGGTAAGAGTTTGCCTGCTATGTGCAAGCCCTTGGGATCCATCCACTGCACAGGAAAAAGAGAGAAAGAAGGGGGAGGGGAAGGGAAGAAAGAAAGGAGGGGGGAGAGAAAAAGAGAGAGAGACAGAAAGAGAGAGAGACAAGAGAAGAGAAAAGGAAAGAAGAAAGGAAAAGTGAAAAGAAAAAAGAAAAGAGGTGAAGGTGTTAAATTTAGGGCTGAGGATATAGCTCATAAACAGAAAACAGTGTCTTCTGTCAGAATTCTCTTCCTAAAATAAATGCCATCCCCAAGATGATGTCATGGACAAGCTGGGGTGGATAGACAGATACGTGGACAATCTGGATGCTATGATATCCACTCCATCAAGTTCACATTCATTCAGCTGATGTGATGAGCCACACAGGTGCTCTCATGACTTCCAAATGAAGGGGCACCTGAGCACTGCTCTTGCAGAGAACAAAGAGAACTCTTTAGACAAAGAAACCAGGAGGCCAGGGGAAGAGGAGCCCACAGGGAGTCACATGAAAACAGTGGAGTTGAGTCTTAGTCACAGACAGAAGCAAGACATCCTCACATCAATGCACTAGAAAGCCTTCCCCACCAAGGCAACACAGAACAGGTTTTCTAAAGCAAAAATGAAGTTGAAAACAGGTGTCAATGGACCACAAGGCAAGCTCTCTGATGACGTGATTGCATACACAGTGAAACGTTGAAATTCCTGCTACCAAGAGTGGGGCTGAGCTAAACTTCAGAACAGACATTATGATTATGTAATTTGGGGGAAAATGACACACCAAACTTTTAAAATAAAAGTGTCAAAAAGGAGAGATAAGAAAAGAAAAAGACAGCATGAAAGAGGAACAAAAGAAAAAACTTAGGATATGAGCTCATTTCCTGGGTCTAAGGCAGTGTGGCCCTGATCTTCATGGTAAATGAGAGCTCTTCTAAACCCAAACAATGTGTCATGGAGTGGAACAGCCAGCCTCCACCAAGCCCAGGGGAAATGGAACCAAGGTGAGGAAGGGCTGGAATGAGTTTTCCAGGCCAGGGCTCTACTACTTCTCAGAGAAGCTGCTGCTGTACATATGAATGGTTCTCGCAAAATTATTTGGGTTCTGGGATATATGTCAGTTTGCAAACAACCTTCCACATCACCATGCTTATGATGGCTGGCATGATTCTTCAGATGCTGTCCATGATGAGGTCTCCTTAGTATTTTTTCAAGTCAAGTGAAAAACCAAAGTTAGAAATCTTAACTCATCAATCAACCTATCTCTCTTATCCCCCATAATACCTGGTTATAAGAGTAGGTTAACCTAGGCAGTCGGCACAATGTCAGTTTCTTTGCTTATCTTGGCAAAGCATAAACTGTCAGCAGAAATTATTCTAGCTGTGTCAACCTTGCAGAGAAAAATACAAGCACCAGTGAATCTAGTGTCCTGGAGTGCTACCATTGTTCCAGTCTTCAATTTGCTTCCTCCTTATATGCCTGATTTCTAGAGGAACTCTGCCACCACCATTAATTTCCCAACTTTCCAGTCCCTTTGGAAGCTTTGCCCAACACCAAAGAGCAGCCACTTGTCATCCAAATCCATGGTAAATTTCAGCCATCGCCACAAGGTTCTAATTACTAATCTTGGTGTAAATGAACACATTCTCCATTGTAACTTAGACCTAAATCAACAAGACTTAGAGAACATGTCAATGATAATGTTGGCCAGAATTATTTCATGTGCTTGGAAATGGGAGTACTCCAAATGTCTTTGTTTCTTGAACTACATAGCTGACTAGGATCTTGTAAAACATTTTTAATATACTATGTTTAAATGTGATTGAGATGCACCAAAATCCTTTGTGTTCTGCCATTTCCAATTCATAATAGATTTATAACTTGTTTCTATACCATAATTAGACTATTATACTTCTAAATCAAAACCATTCATCAATTTTCACGTCCTTGTACCAGAACGTCTACATATAATAGAATTGCTTAGAAACCCCCAGATCTTTGCTAATCACATTAGTAAATTCTTCCTTGGTACCCTATCTTATTATGGCAACAACATGTGTTTCAAATTTCAGCCACTCACAAGCTATTTCTTGCAGAAGAAGGAGTGCATTGCACATGTCTAAATGATGAGTATATGTTAGTACAGACATACACATGAACATACTTTGAGTCAAAGTGTCCTGTTGGGCCCATAACCCACATGGGCAATGAAAGTTATAGGTGTGCACTTGAGGACTGATTTTACTAATTCATATAACTAATAAATCTTGTTCAAACTGGAAGTCTCATCTTGCTATTTTTTATCTGTAGTGTCTCCATCTAAACTAATAGACTCATTCACTGTTTCCAAATTCAAGTTGTGGTTTTCTATCCCTTGGAAGTCTCAATCTGAATCAATTGCAGGGTGTGGTTACTATGCCCTAGCATGCTATCATTATTATATGCCCAGTGGACCCTTTCTTTGAAGTATTGAAGACACCCTACCAGAAAATATTTACCTTCAGTGAATCTTCATCATTCCTTTGGATACCTGCTACACCTGATGACCTGCTATATATAGTGTGGAAATGTAAAGTGTTTTCTACTCTTAAAAACTAGGAAATATAAAAAGATGACTATATAAATATGATCAGGCCTTGGTATGATTCTTCAGTATTTTTTTATATTTAGCACACTATGTACTTCTGGCTTATAACTTTACAATGAAGAAGGAATATTTGTTCTTGCCAAGGATGGTCTGAGTTCAGGTGCTTAATGAAGAGCAGACTCATACCACAGCTGCTCATCCTGGAACCCAGTGAAGTCTGTTTCTTCCTGAAATTCACATTGGTAAAATCACTTGTAATAACTAAGAGCCACAATGGGGACAAACACCAACACTCATGGAGCATTCCCCATAATGACCAAGCATTCTGAGTTAAAATGTAGACCCCTAAAAGGTATGTCCACGTCCTAATCTCTGAAGCCTGTGAATACAACCTTACTTAGAAAAAAGATTTTACAAATCTAGTTAAGAATCTTGGGATGAGTTCTTCCTGGTTATCTGGTTAAGCACCAGGCCCAATGTCAAATGTGTTTACTTATAAACAGCTTTACTTATATACAGCTTCTGGTGGCTGGAGGAATATTTGAGGCAAACAGAAAAAAGGACAGAGACAGTGTAAAAGACTACCTGAAGATGGAAGTAAATACTGTGATGATACGCATCAAACCAAAGAATTCTCTCTCTTTTTCCGTTCCTCTCTCATCCTCTCTCTTTCTCTCTGCTCCTCTGCTCTTCTCTCTTCAATGACCACATGCACATCTCTCCCCTCTCTTGGGCTGCCATCTTCTCTGTCGATGGATAGAGGAAGCCTGCTTAACTCTCCTGTTCTCAGACTTCTTTACCTTCCCCTGGGGAACAGAGACATCCTTTTGCCAATTTACCCAGGGAACACAGGTTTTTCCAAGTTCCTTTGCACCTCTACCTAAGCTTCTTCAGGTGCCTTAGTTTTCCCTGTAATTATTCTTTTAATGGTGTACTGTCTTTAATAAACCTATATTCTCTGCTGTAAAAAAAAAAAAAAAAAAAGAATTTTCAGAGCCACTGAAAGCTGTTGGAGATAAGAGATTCTTCCTTAGGGACTTTGGAGGAAATGTGATCCTTCTAACACCTTACATTTGGACTTCTGGAGTCTAGATCTGAAAAAGTATCAACTTCTGTTGTTTTAAGCCATCAAATTTGTGGTAAATTGTTAGGGCAGCTATAAGAAACAAATGTATCATGACTTGCTATTCCTTCTGAAAGAGCAGATGAAAATATAGGATCATGGAATGTCAGTCAATGTTACTTTTCAGTTTAGGAGGAGAAAACCCAGACTAGGTTATAGATATAAATATAGAAAACAAAAAAATCCTTTGTTGAATGATGTGTAATCAGTGGTCTGATGGGCTGTTCCATTCCAAACTAGAAGAAAATAATATTTAGACACCTAAACAGGAAAGAAAAAAAGAAGACAACTGACTTGGAAAAAAAGCAAAATCATCACTCTCATACAAAAATAAAATAAAAATAAGTCAAAGACTTCCCCCACACACCTCCTCCCTTCTCTCTCTCTCTCTCTCTCTCTCTCTCAATCTTTCATTCCTGGGAAGATAACACAGGGCCTCACTCACTCTAGGCAAGAACTCTACCACTGAACCAGTAAAATGCTAAATTCAGTCACTAAACTATATACTCTTGACAAAATTCACTTGCATTTCCATGCCAGGAAGTCTTTGCTTTGGGAAATGTTCACATCCATATCAGTTCCCACAAACTTAAATTCTAACCCTCCAGAGTTATAAAATAGACTAGTCAATGAAAAATAAATTAAGGTGAATATCATATAGAGTCAGATAATGCCTTGAAGACCTGCCAGACAAGGCATTCCACTGAAAAGGACATCCATGATCCCTTTTGTTTATGTCCCAGCCATGTAAACATTAAGTTCTGACAAAAACTATATACTCATATTCTATCTTAATATACTGACTAGTTATTGCTGTTGTTTGTTGTTAGGTGCCATCAAGTTGGTGTTCGACTCATAGTCACCCTATGTACAACAGATAAAACACTAATGTCAGTGCTTCTCTGCTATTCATAGGGTCTTCAATGGCTGATTTTTGGGGGGAGTGGGTTGCTGGGTCCATCTTCCAAGCCTACAGCACCTGATGTTCCCAGGCAGCCTCCCATCCAAGTACTAACCAGACCCAATCCTGCTTAGCTTCAGAGATCTGACAGGATCAGACACCACAGTGGTATGTTTGCAGGAAATACTGACTAGTATGTGCTATATATTGATATATGACTCCTCATACACTGCAATATAAATTCTTACATGGAAACATTTTTACACATTCTTTCACTTCTATACCTCCTGGATCTAGAACCATGAATATTTAGCACATAGTAAACATTTAGTAAATTTTTATTGAATGGATGAATTCACAATTTTCCCAGCACGCACAATAATGAGATAGGGATGTTTTTGTTGTTAGGTGCCATCGAGTCAGTATCTGTCTCATAGCGACCCTATATACAATGGGGGAAACACTTTGTCAGTGTTTCTCTGCTATTCATAGGGTTTTCAATGGCAGACTGATTTTTGGGAGCGGGTTGCCAGGTCCTTCTCCCAAGCCTACAGTATCTGGTGTTCCCAGGTGGTCTCCCATCCAAGTACTAACCAGGCCAAACTCTGCTTAGCTTCTGAGATCTGACAGGATAGGATGCCACAGTGCCATGGCTACAGGCCGAGATAGGGATGTTGTTGTTGTTGTTAGGTGCCATTGAATCGATGTCCGACTCATAGCGACCCTTATAGGGTTTTCAATGGCTGACTGTTTCGGGATTGCCTTGGGAGTAGATTGCCAGGTCAAGAGTCTAAATCTACATGGAGAAAAATAGCAGTTATCATATAAATGTAATGCAATCTGCAACATATGGCACATCCATAATGTTTTTGTTTGCTTTTATAGCTCTAAAGGTAAACTCAAGTTCCCACCCATGGCAAAAAAAAAAAAAAAAAAAAAAAAAAAGGTTGATTTTTTTTCTTCCCAGCCCTTAAAAATTATTGGTATCTAGCAGGCTAAGATGCTTACTTACATATAATCTTTTGATAACTTTCAGTAGATATTTAAGACAAAACAAGTTTTCTATTTAGAAGACTACAATGTTTAATTTTCAGTTCACCCCAGCTTATAAAATCATTGACTATTTCAGAGATAGGACCACTTTTTTCTCCACAAGAGAACGTGAAAAAGAACCCATCTAATTTTTCACATGTTTTATTTTTTTTTTTTTCAGAAGGACTCTTCAGTTCAATTACTTGGATTCCAGGCCAGATTTTCAGTGGATCCATTTTTTCTGCTCTTGTGTTGCCTCTAGGGTGGACCAGCTGTCTTTACAAAGCTCATTAGTAAG
This sequence comes from Pedetes capensis, assembly GCA_007922755.1. NCBI lineage: Eukaryota > Metazoa > Chordata > Mammalia > Rodentia > Pedetidae > Pedetes > Pedetes capensis. The sequence goes on from VMDO01000982.1 coordinate 107,502, forward strand.
CATTTTTTTTTAAAAAAAGAAAGCAACAAACAATCAAAATCCTCTCTCCAAAGGTTTATCAATGTTCCAGTAGGCAACTTCAAAAAATTTTAATAACACTCTTACAAGAAAGAGTCACAGCAAATTCTTCACACAGCTAAATGGCTTGTGCATGTACTGAATGCAAGACTTAAAGATCTAAATCCTGGTTAAAATCCTAGTTTATAGGACAGAAGAACAAATTTTCTACCTATCTGAACTAGAATTTAGTCTATTGATTTCAGTGCCCAGGAAAGACAAACCAAAGATGATATCTAGGAGGAAAGAAAACAAAAGAATAAGTGTTTATTAAGTACACATTTTAAGTACACATATTAAGAACACAAATTCATTGTGTTCCTGACAGTGTTTTATTTAATTTACACAATAGCCCTATGAGGTAGTGGTCATTCTCCTCCCCAACCTCATCACCATCTTTATATATGAAAAAAGTGAAGGTCATGAGACCAATGGTTGGTCAAGGGCATGGCACTGAGGATGAAGTGGGCAGGATTCAAAACCAGGTGTCTCCACCCCAGTACTTCCTTTCATCACCATTCCTTTCATTATCACAGGCAGGCAGGCTATAGCCCACCTTTCCTCTGTTTCAATCTGTGCATCTGCAGACTGGTAGCAAGGCTTAATATTGCAACCAGGAGAATTACAAAAAAGCTTTTAATCATATTAATATTTAAAGTCCACATTTTGAGACTTCACAGTCATCTACTGCAGAAATGTGGAAAGGGTATTCAATGAACTTCAGAGCAGAATTGCAAAGTGTTTGGTGGGCTACAATTAAAGGCTTCTTTCCTAAAAATTTCTTAATTCTTTTTGTTCACTTAAAAGGGACTTAGCCAGTAGAATTTGTAAGTCTTTCAAATTGAGCCACTATATATAAAAATCAGCACAAAGAAGGTCTCTGACTTGGTTCTAAACAAAATAGCAATATGGCTTTGAGCAACTCTTGTGTATATTGAATTTTTTTTTTTTTTTTTACTTTAGTGAAAGAAGAATGATTGTAATTCTTTTACCTGGCCTTACCAGGCACTTCATAAAATACAACAAGATAGATAAGGAGAAAATGTTTTGGAAACCATGATAAAAGAGGGGTATGGTGGCACATACCTGTAGCCCAGCTATTTGGGAAGCTGAGGCAGGAGGATCCCTCGAGCCCAGGAATTGGAGGCCAGTGTGAGCAACATAGTGAGACACAATCTCTCCCCCCAAAAAACTTAATAAAAATGTATTGAATGATATGATAGTAAGACATAACAGAAGATGAAAATCAGTGCCTGGGACTTGCCCCACTCTCTTAAGGGGTAAGTGCCACTACCATCTGGCTCACTGTTCCCGCCTGCAATGACAGGTGCCATATGTAATGTGCATAGAGCTTCCTCAGTCAATCATCATAAAAACACTGAGAACCCAACATTATTCTCATTTTATAGGTCAGAGACCCATGAGCCAGAAATTCCAACTATCTGGCTCAAGTTTATCGAGGGAGGGAAGACTCAGGCTTATACCAACTACAACAGCTCTTAAACCACACACTTGTTTCCCATATGGTGGTCTGTGACTCTAGAGACTTCAGTGCCTTTTCAGCCCCACCTAAATGATAGAGCTTGGTCATTGCCCCAGACTGGGAGAAGACTCCCTGCCACAACCAGGCATCAAAGATGGAGACCCTCAGTGTCCCTGGGAAAGACATTGTTTTCACTTAGAATGTACAGCAGACTTTAGCTACTTAGCTGAAATGACTTCCTCCCATTAGCTACTTGCTTCCCATTGTTTCCACAGAAAGAAAATGGAACCATCAGCTTATAATCCACAAGGAGTTCAGGAAGGCCAGAACTTGGAATACGCCCGGAACATCATCTAAACACTTCTGTTAACTCAAGAACTGATGTTCAGTCCTAAAGCTCATCAGTCCATGATTGTGATAGATAAATTTACAGGCAGATGAATATAAAAGGAAGATTGCTTTAGACGTTTAGCTGGGAATGGGTTAGCCTAGACTTTGAAAGTTCAAAAATTTGGTTAAGATGAAGTGAAGATTTCTCCTCTGAGTAAGGTGTCCCTCTCTTTTATTTTAACAAATGAATAACAGGACAAGATAAGGCTATCTCTAGTTATATTGGAGATCCTGAAGAGTTATAAGAAAAAAGAAAAAAGACTGTGAGTTGAGACACAATTTTTCTTTCATAAGAAGTGCAGAAGAAACAAAGGGAAGTGAATGTAAGACAGTGGCAGCTATTTAAAACTCTGGTTTTGTCTCTAATGCCTGTGTGTATAGATCTATATTTTAAAATACATCTGAACATTTACCCAAGCCTAAATTTAGGCCAGTGCGACTTTTTCTGCCTGCCTTTGTCATGGTTTAAGCTTCATATTTCACTGTGTGGAAGACATACATGGCAGGCTAATGGTCTAAATACCTAAGTCTCATTTTATAAATATTTATTGCCAGCTGGTGTGTTCATATCCTTGGAATCACGTGCATGGCTCACTGCATATATAGAGTAATCTACACAGCACCCTTGTTTATACTAGGGTGGCTCTGACACTAAGTGATTTTCCTTTAAATCTCTTTCTCACTTCCTTCATCTCTGATCTGTCATAATTTCTTCCTCCTGCACCTCACTTCTCATGCAGAGAAAGCCAGAAGGAACAAACCCAGGAAGGGGATCTGTGCTGCTGTGGAGTGGAAAAGTGGTACAGGCAGCAGTGTCGCTGGTAGGCAGAAAAGGAGCAGGTTTAAGTTGAGACCTGGTGACTTAGAACACAATAGGAAAATGTCCAGATTGCAACAAGGACCAGGAAGACCTCAAACTAAATGAGAAACAATAGTCACTAAGTGACAACACCAAGATGACAGAGCCAAAGGTGTTATAACAACAATTTTAAACCATGGCAAAATTCAATGCCCATTCATGGTTTAAACAATAACAACTAAAACAAACAAAAACAACAACAAAACCCTCAACAAAAATTAGAATAGAAGGGATCTTCTTTAGCTTAATAAAGAGTACCTTAATACTTTAATCCCCCATATGTCTATCACCATGTTGTGCTATGGGAGCCTACATGTTGCTGTGATGCTGAAAGCAATGCCACCAATATCTCAGATACCAGCAGGGCCATCCATGGTGGATAGGTTTTAGCTGAGCTTCCAGACCAGGACAGACTAGGGAGAAGGACCCGCCAGCCTACTCCCAAAACAATTAGCCATTGAAAACTCTATGAATAGCAGGAAAGCACAGTCAGATATAGTGCTGGAAAATGAGCCCCGCCCCCCCCAGCTGGAAGGCACTCAATAGAAGCCTAGGGAAGAGTTGCCACCTCAAAAAAGAGTCAACTTTAATGATGAGAATGGAGTACAGCCCCTGGGACCTCTATTTGCTGATGTGGCACTACTCAAAACGAAAAGAAGCACAGTGACATTTCTGAAACAATGAGCTCAAACATTTAAAAAAAAAGTGATGTGTATGACACAGTGTTGGGGAGTTTTTCATTCTGTTATACATAGGGCCGCTATGATGGGACCTAACTCAACAGCACCTAAAAACAACAACAATACATTAATACCTAGCCTCGTATTTGATGGTAAATGGTGGAATAGTTCTTCCCCAAGATCAGCTACTAGCCAAGAGTGTCCATTCTTATTTAAGTCTAATTCAAATAGAGGTGGAAGTTCTAGGTAGTGAAATAAAGCAAGAAAAGGAATTAAGAGGTACATAGATACAAAAGGAAGAAATAAAACTGTCCCTTTGTTCGGATGGTGGAAAATCCTAAACAATCTTCCAAAACATTTCTAGAATAAGTATGATCAACAAGGTCACAGTGTACAAGAAAAGCATTCAAAAATCACTTGTACTTCTATACAATAGCAATGATTAGATGAAACTAAAGTTAAAAATTGGGAGAAGTACGTGGCAACCCATTCCCTAGGCAATCCCAAAACAGTCAGCCATTGAAAACCCTATGAAGGTCACTATGAGTCAGACTTGACTTGAGGGCACCTAACAACAACAACAACAACAAAGTTAAAAGTACAATATCATTTATAATCATCAAAAAAAGAAATATTTACATCTAAATCTAATAAAATCTGCACAGGGCTTACAAACTGAAAGAAACTAAAGAAGAGCTGAATAAATGGAGAGATGTTTAGTGTTTCTGGATTGGAACTGTCAACATTGTAAAGATGCCATTTGTCCACAAATTGAGATACATATGTAATACCATACTTATCAAATCCAAGAAAAAAATTTTGTAGCTATAAATAAAATTATTCTAAAGTTCATGTGAAAAGCAAAGGAACTAGAATAGCCAAAACGGTTTTTTGTTGTTGTACTTTTTGTTTTTGGGCTCTTTGAAACAAGGTCTCATTATGTAGCCCAGGCTGGCCAAGAACTCAATACATAAAACAGGCCAGCCTAGATCCTCATGCCTCAGCTTCCCAAATGCTAGGATTTCAGGTGTGAGCCATCACATCTGGTTTTTGCTAAAACAGTTTTTGAAAACAAAAAGTAGAAGGTATAAGTCAACAGTTTTAAGACTGACTAGACACCTACAGTAGACAAGGCTGTGTGATATGTAATTGACAGAGGGACATAGTTCAATGAAACATAGTACAGAACCCAGAAGTAGACCCATAAAAATGTGCCCAACTGAGTTTTTACAAAGGTGCAGATGAATCTTAGTAGAGGAAATATAGCTTTACAACAAATAGTGCTGCAGCAGACCCATCGATAGTTCTCAAATAAGTGTCTCATCTTAAAAACAATGATCTCATCAGGGATTGCAGACTCAAATGTGTAACACATATATTATGAAAACTACAGGACAAAAACTATGAGAGAAAATCTTTAGCATTTATGACTGTTTTGTTGCTGTTAGGTGCCATCAAGTTGGGTCCAACTCATAGCAACCCTAGACCCTGTGCCATGCACAAAATCTTTCTGATATGTAAGTCAATTGTGGTAGCCACTACATCAATCCATCTAGTTGAGGGCCTTCCTTTTATTCACTGACCTGCCACTCTCCCAAACATGATGTCCTTCTCAATGGATTGGTCCCTCCTGACAACACACCCCAAAATACATAACATGCAGTTTAGCCATCCTTGCCTCCAAGGAGCACTCTGGTTGCACTTCTTTTAGGACAGATCTGTTTTAAAAATTGATATATTTGGGCTCTATCAAAATCAAAAACTTCTTGTATGAAAGATGCATAAGGATACAAAAACACATGGGAGAAAATACTCCAAATGACACAAGTAGAAAGACCCTCAAAACTCAATAAAAAGGGTGACAATACAAAGAGGCCTATAACTATGCCACTGTGGCATCAGATCTCAGAAGCAAAGCAGGGTTGGACCAGGTTAGTACTTGGATGGGAGACACCTGGGAACACCAGGGGCTGTAGGCTTGGGAGAGGGACCCAGCAACCCATTTCCAAAAAAATAGCCATTGAAAACCCTATGAATAGCAGAGAAGCATGACAAATGGTGTTTTGTCTGTTGTACCTAGGGTCACTATGAGTAGGACACTGATTTGATGGTACCTAACAACAACATACAATGAGAGCATGGGTAAAATCATGAAGGGACATTTTATCAAAACAGATATACACATGGCAACTAAGCACATGGAAAGATATTCAACATTAGCTGTCAGAGAAGTGCAAATTAATACTACCAGGAGATAGCACTACAAACCTGCAAAACAGCTAAAATGAGAAATAATTACAGTGCCAAATGCTAGCAAGAATGAGGAGAACTTGAGTCAATAGTGTGTTGTCATTGGTAGGAATGTAAAATGGTACAGCTGCCACTGGGGAAACAGTTTAACAGTTTCTTACAAAATTAAGCATGAAGCTACCATATGACCACAAATTGCACTCTTTGGATATGTATTCCATAGAGATGAAAACTCATTTCCCTATAAAAACCTATAAGTGAGCATTTATTCATAGTAACTCCAAACTATAAACAACTCAGATATACTTTGATAAGTGAAGGATTTAACAAACTATGGTATATCTATATAATAGAAGACTTCCCAGCAACATAAAAGAATGAACTATTGATACACACCATTGCCTGGATGAATCTCTAGAGGGTAATGCTGAGTGAAATAGCCAATCCCTAATACTATTCCTGCATGATTCCATTCATAGAGTATTGTTGAAATGGCAAAACTATGAAATGGAGAACAGACTAATGGTTAAGGAGGGGTGGGATGGAAAGGAAGTGGCTGTCAGTATTAAAGGGCAATAAGAGGGATCCTTGGAATAGAAATGTTTTGTATCTTGGCTGTTTTGTATCTTTGTTTATATTCAGACTGAAAATTAGCACTATAATGTTCCAAGATGTCATCATTGGGAGAAACTAGATAACAAGTACAGAATGTTTCTATATTATTTCTTAAAACTACATGTAAATCCCAAAAATATCTCAAGTTTAAATCTTTATATAAAAAAGTACTGTGCAAGTCAAGATAAAGCTGTGCATTATATGTATATCACTCACAGGAAGAATCTGGTAAAAAGTATAACAGACAAGGCAACTTTGCACAGAGCCATGAGGAAGATTGTTATTGGGAGACTACTGCAGAAAGAAGGTCCCCAAAGATCTCAGAAGAATTTATTTTTAATGTGTACAGCCAGGAAATAGCCAAAGAAAGAACGGAGATAGGTCTTAGAAAGTGGGACATGAGCTTATTCAGGAAGTATAAAATGAATGATACCTTGCCTTTGGATATACCCAAGAATACCCACTGATTATCAATGGACACAGATTTTTTTTTTTCAGTATTTGGAGGTTGACCCCAGGGTCTCATACATACTAGACAAGCATTCTACCACTGAGCCACAAACCCTAGTCACCTTCTTATTTTGTATATCTTATTTTGAGATACAGCCTCACTAAGTTGTGCAGTTTTTCTCTGGCCTCAAACTTGAGATCTTCCTGAGTGAGCCTCTGAGTTGCTGGAATTACAGGCACGCAGCACAGTACCTGGCATGGACACAGATTTTTACTGAACTCAATGAGCTTCTGTTGTTGACTTAAAATAAAATCAACCTAGTTAAAGACAAAGGAAATTACATTTATTTGGGTTGAATGAGGATTGTAATCTGGGAAAATACAAATTCAGGCAATCTTAAAAATGTGTTCCCACATTTTACAAAATGATGGCTGCACTTCTGGCTTTAAAGCACAAGAGGGCTTATAATTAAATCATTTGTTAATCAGGAATGATGATTGGTGTTGGCAAAAGTTAAGCTGTTTTGTAAGAAAGGGACTGGGTACAGCATTGGCCTCTGTGTAGATTGGGAAAAGGGTCTTTTGTACAGAGGATCAACAGAGGTTAACAAGGTTTCAAAAGTCAGTTCTCATCTAGGCATGGGCATGTTTGCAGCCCAGCTCAAACATTCAGCAGTGGATGTCTGATTAAGGACTCCAGCTCCATTTTAAGCCATGAACCAATGCTATTCCATTTTGATCTTTTTCCCTGACACTAGTCTGGTCCATTTAGTGATAATTGAGAAAAATGGCACAGGATGAGGTCAGAGCCATCGAAACCGAAGAATACAATCTATTGACAACCCTATCTCCCAACATTAGCAATGATTCCACACTTCAATAGTATTAGAGTCAATCTTATTTTGGCCTCAAGAGTTAGGGAAATCCAGACTGAAATCTAGGTTGACAGTTCGAATGTGCTGAAATCTCTCATGAAAAAAGCAATCCCTCATTTACTGCCTTTATGACTTTTTGATGGTTTTCCTTCCTTACCAGTCAAACTCATTGAGACAATGCATTCCCTGTATTCCTCTCTTCACATTCCATTAACTTCTTCAATAGGAAAAATCTTATTTCTGTCTCTGCTATGCTGATGGAATGCCTGTCCCAAACATCACACATGGTGTGATATTCATCCTTCTTGAGCACTCTGTTCTCCTTACTTTCCTTCCATGATTTCTCTAACAATCTTCTTTCATGTTATTCCCTCCTCTGTGACCAACTCTTAGATCTTTCATGTTCTTTTCTTTTTACTCCTCAAATTGCAATGTTCTCTTGCTTCCTAGTCTCTTCCTCATTTTTCTCCTTAGAACTGTATCCAAATCCTTGACTAATTACCCTCCCATCTACAGTGGGCCAAGTCCTCTCTCTTCTGTTCATATCCACATATCCAACTCCAACAAAGGATGTGCCATCCACTCATCATTCATTCATTCATTGCAGGATGTACTGAGACTTTTGTATCAGACAATTTTGTATCAGATATTCTTTGGTATCAAGGCTAATGCTATAAAGGAGATGGACAGAGCTCCTGCCCATGAGGAAGCTCACACTCTGAAGTTAAAGTATTTATTTCATGATATTTCTTCTTCTCATTTGAGTTCAGAAAAATGTTTGCTCTTCATCTTCCCTGACCCTTCCTCATTTGTGCCTTCCTGTTACCCACTCTATTGGGCCTTCCTAGAAAGGTCCATTCCCACAGGCATAGCCATTCTCCACAGTGAGCTGTCCCTTAACTTATGATTCCATTGTGAACCACATTTAGTGATCAAGTACAGGGGTGAGAAAATGATCCTTTCCTAGATTCCATACCACTGACATCAGATATCTTTGCCCCAAGTCTTGAAAAATATCCATCCTACCCAGCTCACACAATAGTTTAAGTAAATAAATAATTTTGATCACATTTTACAGGATATATTCCTTAAAAACAAAGCTAATCTCCTGGTGCTCACCTCACAGGATGAAACATGATCATTGCTACAGTCTGGACCTTAAGTGTCCCCCAAAGGTCCCTGTGGTAAAGGCTTTGTCCCTACCATTGGCACTATTGGGAGTGGAGGCTTTAAGAGATGGGGCTCAGTGGGAGGCCTTCAAGTCACAGGGGCATGCACTTGAAGGAGGCTGTGGGACCTTGGTCCCTTCTTCATTCTCTTTTACTTCCTGGCCATGAGGTAAGAGGTTTGGCTTTACCACATACTTCTCCCATGATGTGGTATCTGCAACAGGCCCAAAGCAATGAGCCAATAGATCATGGACTTAAATCTCCAAAACTGGGAGCCAAAATGAAACTTTTCTTTCTATAAGTTGAGTTATCTTAGTGATTTATTATAGTCACAGAAAGCTGACTAATACACCCATTTAGCATTTCCTGTTGGGCTTTCCCAACATCTTATCCCTGCCATTTTTTTAGTTTTTTCTTAATCTCTCACTACTGAGGTGTACCTGTCTTGCTAAACTGATTTCATTTCTACCTTCTAGTCAAGATAAGCCCTTATAACTTTAGAACAAAACTTACCTGCTTTTGGCTCACTTTTAACAACTGTCCTTGCCCCATCTTGCCTCACTATGAACCTGGGAGCCTTCCACATTCTGCAGAGAATCCTTCATTTATTTTTCTCCTAGAAGTAGACATCAACCTATCTCTATATATTAGTAATCAGAATCACTCATCCATGCCAGCACATCTGGCTTCTCTCTTTTTGCAATCATCCTTCTGCCCCCATATATGTACCCTTTTTCATTATACTGAAAGATTATCTAGCATATGATTTTGTCCATTCTCTTCACTTTGATTTGATATACACAATATTTATTTTCCTCTCTTTCTCCCTTTCCTACAAGCATGCAATTCCATAGAACTGTTCTAGCCTTTAGTTCTATGTCTTATGTTGTCCTGAAGCTGCTTGACACACTAAGAAGCTCCTTCCTTGCAGAGATCATTGAGGACAATTATAGCAATTCTTATAATCCACATAAATGTATAACAAAACAGATAAATTTTTACCCCAACTTACCATGGTCATCTGTTTATACCAGTGTATAGTAGACAGGCACTGGGTTTAGGATGCACAGATCTGATCTGGAATCCTAGTTCTGCCATATACAATCTGAATGACCTTGGCATTTTTGATAACTACAAAGGATGCCAAAAAATGTATATACATCTTGGAATGAAAATTTTCCATTTTGCTGTTTTAAGATCGTGTCATATGCTTATTCTGATATGATAGTAAAAGTATAATCCAGGACATCATACTGTACATTGCTACTGAAATTCAATTCAACTTCAAAAAGTAACACACCAATAACATCTCTTAAAATATGTATACATTTTTGGACAACACTGGTATATCTTTAATATTAATAACATTCCTAATGCCAAGGTCAGCTATGATGAAGGGTTCACTTCTTGAACTTTGTACATTTGCTGCCTAAATTTCACAATAATTAACAAGAAAGGCATTATTTTCTAAAATTTATATATAAGGAATGAGTTCAAAGAATTTGGAAGGAAGTTTTAGTTTTTCATCTCATGCACAAAGCCATAAGACTTTTTGTGACATGGTGGCTGGCTTTAGTGAATGATGAGACAGAAAGAGGGAGTAAGGAAGAGGGGGAGAGGTGGAGTCAGAAGACAAAGGATATTTTATAACCTGATATTGGAAGTGATTTTTCATCATTTCTATAACACCCTATTGGTCACACAGAACAACCCTGACACAATGAGTGATGGGAGAGAGGATTACACAAGGGTGTAATGACCAGGAAGGTTCTATAGGGGCCATGTTGGAGGCTGGCTACCCAACCAATAAAATCAGAATTGGTAAGTGTTCTTCTTCATTTTTTTAGATTTAAAAGAGTAAAATATCCATACTATTAAAAAATATCAGAAGCAGTAAGCATATAATGAAAATAACAATCACCTGTATGTAACCTCTCTGGGCTGCAGTTTAACTTAGTTGGTAGAGCACCTATTCTGCACTCTCTGTGGGCCCAGGTTCAATCCCCAGCACTGAAAAAGTGGGAGAAGGGTGTGGCAGTCCACTCCTGAAACAATCTTGAAATAATGAGCCATTGGAAACCCTATGAGAGTCACTATGAGTCGGACACAACTTGATGGCACCTAACAACAATATGTAGCCCCACCTTCCATGGTAATGGTCTCATTTTCTAAAGACAAATACTGCAGCGCATTTAAACACTTTTAGGTATTATTTGAGTAGTTACTCTATAATGCCAAACAATATACATTTATATGATTTTTGATTTATTAACTTTAGACATTGCCTGAGGTTTTAATGACCTAGACAGCGAAGGACGACTTAACATTCATATTCCTAAACCCAAGCAACACCTCCCCACTACACACACACACATACACACACACACACACACACACACACACACACACACACACACACACATCTTCTACTAGTTCATCATTACCATACACCTTTGCCTTCTTGTCTGATGTGGGTTGGCTGGTTAATAGAGAAGAAGTTGATTACAGAGGGTAATTACACATTTGATTTTAACATAAAATATATCATTGTACATTCATTCAGCAAGCTTTTGACATACAGCAAAGGACTCTTCTTCGAGGGTGAATTTCTGAACAGAAGTTTCACCATGATTCTTGTGTAAATCACATTTACAGCACATCTTCTGCAATTTCTGGTTCAGAACTCTTTAAAGCACAACAAGAACTTAAGGATCCCTGAAGAATCCAGTGAAAGTAAAACTTTCTATACTTAATTCTCTCCTTTCCTTTTAACTTTTTCTTGTCTTATTTTTTTTTCTTTTTTTTCTGTACTGGGATTTGAACCTGGGGCCTCACACATGTGAGGCAAGTGCTCTACTAGTAAGTCACATCCTTAGCCCCTGTTTTATTTTTTTACTCTGAGACAGGGTCTTACTAAGTTGTCCAGGCTGCCTCTGCCCTCAAATTCACAATCCTCCTGCCTCAGCCTCCGGAATTGCTGGGATTACAGGTGAGCACCATGGCACCTGACTCTGTTTTTTTTTTTTTTCCTTTAGTTTTTTACAATCGTCTCTGTCATGATTAATTTAGTCAGAAATATTTATGGTAAGGGGGCAATGTACTTAGAAGAGTGGCCATGAAATTCAAAAAGAACCTGGAACTATTTAGTTTTAAAACAAACTATACTGTCCACCTCAGCAGAAGCCACCAAGGTTCTCATTGAATAATAATCTCTGCATCATTGCTTTTAAAAAGAATAAATTATATTCAGTGATGTCTATTTAAGGACATAGAAAATGGAGACAGTATATGAAAAAGTCTATCAAGAAGATCAAAATAAGCTGGATGCAGTGGTACACACCTATAATCCCAAGGACTCAGGAGGCTGAGGCAGGAAGATTATAAAACTCAAGACCAGAGGCAGCCTGTATAACTTAGCAAGACCATGTCTCAAGATAACAAAATTAAAAAGAGGCTGAAGGTGCAGCTCTGTGGTAGAACACTTGTAAAGTAAGTGTAAGGCCCTGGACTCAGCAACCATCCACCCTGTACTGGGCAGAAGAGAGAGAGGGAGGGAGAGAGAGAGAGAGAGAGGTGTAGGTAGATATTGTTAAAATAAAATTTTCTCACTTGTGGTATTTGACTCTCTGCAGTTCATTCAAGCAATTCCATAATATCTAGTAGCAATATAATTTAAGGAACTGACACCATCTCTGGAAGTTGGTTTTATTTGTCTTGTCCAGTCATGACTTGCTACCCTTATGATTGGCTATAACAACTTGGGCCAGAATCACCAGGAAAGATCTAGCTGTGACTTCTGTGTAATTTCTTCTTTGCTTCCACAAGAAAGCCATAGGAAACCATCTATAGTTGGATGCAAGTGAAGGCAATATAATTCACATTTTTGCTAAAGACCTTGTAAATATAAGCCTGATGGCAGAGTCAGAATATTGATGAGTGGAGTGATTAGAAAATTACAAAGAAATAGGGCTGGTGCCATGATTACATCATGCCTGAAATTTTGGCCTTTGATTACGTGAGCAACAAATGTTCTTACTATTTAGACCCGTTTGGTCATATTTCTAGTTCTTATAAACAAACATACACTCATTTTTCATTTTGGATTGATTTTTAGTATTTAGAACAGATTTCTTCAATTATGGACAAAATCCTTCTTTATAGGAGACAATTTAATTCTATCAATTCAAAAAAAAAATTAGGTGCTAATTTAATTTATACATTACACTAATAGAATTTTTTACCCCCAAGAAGTGGACTAAACTGAAATGGATGGTTATAGCAAGATTATTAGAAAAAGATGTTTGGGTAAAATCAAAACCTTTCATGATTGATAAGAGAGAAAACAAACAACAACTACATCTACTCCTCAGAGAGTGGGGACACCATCAGAACTCAAGCCCAGGAGCACCTGGGCCCAGCGTGTGTGACTGTGAGGATGCCTTTCTAATAATCCCTGGAGAGCAGAGACATGGAAACACACATAGTTCTAAGAGGCATTAATGGTGAACCTACCATGTCAAACACTGAGCTCTGCTGTGTAGATACCTTTTCACCTGAAAATTTCTAAATCCTCCTGTCAGATAGACCCTATTTTTATCCCAAACTTGAAGATTGAAAAATGGTTATTAAATTTAAATAACTTGCCCTATCCCACCAAGCTACTAAGTGGCTAGGCTAAAATTTGCATTATCTCACCTGAAAGCTATCCTCTTCACTATTATGTTATGCTTTTTTTATTTTATTCACTTATTTTTTAAATTCACTGTCTAAGAAAAGAAAGAAAAAGAAAGAAAGAAAGAAAGAAAGAAAGAAAGACAGACAGACAGACAAACAAAAAACTTGGAAGCCAAATGGTACAGGGCTTGCATAACTATAATGATTGGAAACATCTTCCAACACTTTCCTCTACTGACAGTTAACTCAGCGTCATTTGTTCTAATAGCATGTACTCTCTCAATATGTCAAAGCAGCCCTTCTCCCTTTCCTAATAGAAGAGTTTTGTGCTACATGTCTTTGGAATGTGATAGGTTTGCAATAAATGCATTTTTGATGACTTTACATTAGAGTGATATGGTAAATGTGCAGCGTGGAAATCAGAAGAGATTTTGAGATTGGATATACTTGAAAACTTGATGGAAAAACAGCTTTCAATGTTTCAAAATGTACTATCAGAAATATAGCTTGGACAAGACTATGATGCATCGTCATTATCATTGTTCAGTACTATGTTCAGTACTATCTACTATTTTATCATAAGTTCATCTCTCAGTGACTGTATACAACATTTCATTATTGGGTCCAAATGAAGAGTAGAAATAAGTTAATGGGCATGGTCTGGGAGATTGCATTTATTATTCTTACATCCCTAAAGCAGTTAGACACATGCTCACCCTGATAGCATCCCAGGGACATAGCAAAATAAGCATCATTGGCTTTACTCTACAGAAGAATAAATCTAGACTCAAAATATATAGTTCAACAAAATATATAGTTCAAAGTCATATCACCAGATAAAACCACAGCCTGAAGTAAATATATTTACTACTCACTCCAGAACTCAATTCTTCAGTTTTTTATGCATACATAATTTCCAGTAAGGTTAATGTTACATTTTATCCATGCATGTGAATTAAGTATACATTTCTCAGAGATGAGGGTATATGATAACTAAAATTACTTCATATTAAATCAAAAAGGGAAACAAAGATGAGAATATATCATTAAGCATTGCTTTGGGAAAAGCTGTGGCAAAATATCTCTTTAAAGTATTACAAAGTAAAGATGTTACATTGAAGACAAAGGTGCACCTGACTCATGTCATGGTATTTTCAGTCACATCATATGGTTGTGAAAGCTGGACATTGCACAAGGAAGACAAGAGAAGAATGGATGCTTTTGAATTGTGGTGCTGTAGATGAATATTGAATTCCCACAGACTGTCAAAAGAACAAATAGATCTGTCCTAAAAGAAGTGCAATAAAAGTGCTCCTTGGAGGCAAGGATGGCTAGACTGTGTCTCACTTTTTTGGACATCAGGAGGGACCAATGCCTAGAGAAGGACATCATGTTTGGGAGAGTGGTAGGTCAATGCAAAAAGGGAAAATCCTCCACTATATGGATTGACAAAATTTCTGCAACAAAGGCCTTAAACATAAATAAGATCGTGTGTCTGGGACAGAATCCGGAAGTGTTTTGTTCTGCTGTACATAGGGTCGTTATGAGTTGGACCCAACTTGAGGGCACCTAATAACAATAACAATGTGTGTATACACACACACACACATACACACACACACACACACACACACACACACAGAGTTAAAATATGTTGTTGTAGTTAGGTGCCGTTGAGTTGGTATCCGACTCATAGTGACCCTATGTACAACAAGTGAAACACTATTATAGTCATTGCTTCTCTGCTGTTCATAGTGTTTTCAATGGCTGATTGGTTTCTGGCAGTGAGTTGCCAGGTCCATCTCCCAAGCCTACAGCACCTGGTGTTCCCTGGCAGTCTCCTATCCAATTATTATCCAAGCCTGAGCCTGCTTAGCTTCTGAGATCTGACAGGATCAGATGCCACAGGGCTACAGCTGCAGACCCAGTTAAAATATACCCATCTCTACTTAGGCCAGGATTAATAATCTTCTGATGAGTATATCTACTTCTGCAGTCACTACATCACATAATTGCCCTTCCTAACTGGTGTAGTTTAGATTTTGAATGTCCCTGAAGGGATCGTATGTTAAAGGCTTTGTCCCCAGTCTGGTACTATTGAAAAGTGGACACTTAGGGGCTGGAGCCTTAAGAGAGGTCCTTCAGTTATTGGGGACATACCCCGCAAGGGAGCTTCAGGATCTCAGTCTCCACTTTCTCTTTTGCTCCTAGATGATGAAGTGAGTAGATGTGCACTGAGTGCTCCCACCATGAGGTGCTGCCTCACCATAGGTCCCAGATTATGATCCCAATTGACCATAGACTAAAACCTCCACCACTGGGAGGAAAAATGAAACTTGTCTCTTGTAACATAAGTATCTCAGATATTCCCTCAAAGTGACAGCGTAGGTCATCCTTGATCTACTTTAACAAATTATGTAAAATAATCAACTTAAAAAAGAGAAAGCATTATTTTTGCTCACAGTTTTGGAAGTTGTCCATAGTTGGTTGAGCCCATGGCCTCATCTCATAAAGGTTCTACCCCCACCCCACAACACACCACCAGCTGGTGACCAAGCCTTCAACATGTGGTTCTTTGGGGGAGATTTATCCAAATCATACTACTAACTGACACATCACTCATGAATCTGGAAAAGACTATCTGAGCCATGGGTTGGGTGTGACATTGGCCAGTATTAACACCATGTGCTTGCTCCCAGAGAAGAATTCAGAGTTACTAATATGGTAGGGCAGGTTCCAGTTTTTCTAACTGGTCTGTCTCCATATCCTTATAAAAACAGAATAAAACAAAACCCTCAAGTTCACAGAGCCCTTCCTTACTCTGTACTGACTTGCTAAACAATCTTAAAAGTAGGAAGTACCAAGCCACGGCTCTAGAACTTTTACAAAATATATATTCCAAGTGCCATTTCTAACCTATTTCTCAAAATTTCCCAGTAGATGAAGAATGAGAATTTATCATTTTAATATGGTTCCCAGTGATTATGCACACTAAAGTTGAAATTTTCTGGTTTAGGGCATGAGGTTACATTTGAAATTCTCTCTGCCTAAACATTTTATTCTTCTTGACCTTCTCTGCTTACTTTCAGAAGAAACCAGAGTAATACTAAGTGGAAATACGAAGAATATGATGGAAAATAAAAATCTAGTAGCAAAAAATCCACTATTTTTATCAACAGTGAAAAAGAGGTAGAAATCCAATGATATGCCAAGGGAAACACAGATCCACAAATATAGAAATACAAAATATAGCCAAGATGGTAAAAAAAAAGAGGGGGGAAAAGGTGAATATAAATGTATCTGCCCAATCACAACCAAGAATGGACTACAGCACATGTTTCCCAAACTTGTCTTCGTGCCTTGTCCTTTTCTTTAAAAGTAACGTGGATAATTCTGAAGCCCTTCCTTTTTATTTTTTTATTTTTATTTTTTTTGGTACTGGGGGTTGAACCCAGGGCCTTATGCTTGCATGCTTTGCAAGTGCTGGACCACTGAGCTGCACACCCAGCCATATTGTTTTTTTAACTTTTTGAGACAGGGTCTCACTAAATTATGCAGACTGCCTCTGGTCTCGAACTTGCTATCCTCCTGCCTCTGCCTCCGGAGCCACTGGGATTATAAACATGCACCACTCACCTGGCTCTGAAGCAATTCTTTAGTGCACTTGAGTGGTTTTGATCATTTTTTTCCACAAGTAATTAAATCATTTGATAAAATAAAACACTTATTTTATTGTTTTGTTGTTATATTTAAAAAGTACTTACTGGCACATCACCAAAAATAGAAGACCCATCTATTAAAATATATGTGATGAGTAGTTACGTCCTGGCTGAGATTTAGCTCAGTGGGTAGAGCGCTGCACTGCAGTCTCTGAGGTCCCGAGTTCAATTCCCAGCACCGCAAAAGTGGGAGAAGGGCCTGGCAATCCACTCCCAAGACAATCCCGAAACAGTCAGCCATTGAAAACCCCATGAGGGTCGCTATGAGTCAGATACCGACTCGATGGCACCTAACAACAACAACAACAACAAGTTACGTCCTAGTGGTGATAATTTGCTAGAAAGGGAAATTCAGACTCTTTGGTCAAAAGATCTGTGTCTAACCCATATCTAGCGACTTTGGATTTTAGCATCTTAAGCCTAAAGTGAAGTTGAAAGATTCTAACCCAGCCCCTTTTTTTATAGATGTAGATATTGGAACCCCAAAATGTCAATGTGATTTAATATGACAGTTATTTCCTCACTGAGGCAGGAAAAAGCTTGAATTTCCTGACTCACTGTCCAGCATTCTTTCCTCCTCACCACCATGTCTCCTCTCAGCAGTTTGCCAGCTCAGTAAGTAGCTGATTGTAGCAGATATAAATATGCAAACCACATGTACAAGTAGAAAGTGGCACTCATATGGCTCTGGCAGAATTAAGGAAGAAGCAGCTGCCATGTTCTTGCTGCAGAGGGAATAGAAGGCATGGCTAGTGGAGGACTCCCCTGGGTTTGAACCCCAGCTCTGCTGTAGCCTAGATCTTTGACCTTGAGTGAGTTATTCAATAATTCCCTGTTACAATTTTCTGAAGTGGTGGCTAAGGTCCACCTTTGAAAAAGTGGGGTAAAATTCTTATAAGACTTAAAAAAGTACTCTGCATTGAGCCCAGCATACTTCATAGAACTTTATTGAATAAAAATGTGGTATACCCATGCACACTCACACAGGAGATGGTTTCTCTCAGTTACTCCTGTTCAAGAACTGGTTCCAAGTCTGGCTTTTACATTTTCCAAGTCTTTCCTTCTAGTAATTCATAGTTTTTGTTTGCTAGGCTTCACTTCTCACACAAAATCTATCTCAATTGTTAAAAAATAAGTTACTCTTAAAGATCTTCTTTAGTAAGACAAGTACAGTACTCTCATGATTTGTTTGAATTGGAGTCAACTCACATTTCCTAAGGATCTATTGCACTTTTCTGTGTCACTGTGTGCAATTCTAATGTTAATCTGGCTCCTTCCACCTTTGTGTAACTTTGAAAGCAGACAAAGTTATACTGAATGAAATAGAACAAATTTCATTAGCACTTGACTCAGCTTGTCACAGGCAGAACTTAGTCAACTCCATTTCTCATCCTTCAGTTTTATCCAGCTGTGTCTGGGAAGCCTCAGGGGTCTCATGTGTGCCCCACGCTCATGGGAGTCTACCAACACACCACTGCTATTTCCAGAGGCCACCTTGTGAATGTCAAAATATGGTGAAGGTCGCATCTGCCATGAGTCCCAAAGCTGTTGGTAGATTTTGCATGCAGCACTCATGATCCTGATTTTGATGCAAAATCCAGGAACATGTTCTCTCCTGTATGGTATCACAGTTTGTTATCTGGGAACCAAGGAGTGCTGTCTTCAGATCAACGCTTTGACAGGAGGATTTTCCCATTTCCACCTGCTGCCTCTTCTTTCCACTGGTCTAACCCTGAGTCCTTGAAGTCTGGCAGGTGGCGATTGTCCCTTTCCCCACCTTCATTTCACCTGGCCCTAACCTCTTTCAAGAAAACAACAAGAAACCTTGAGCAGCTTGATTCTAAGAAGCCAGCTGTACTGTCCTCAGATTGCTCCCAAGTCTAAGTCACAGCTCAGCCTAGAGAAGCACCGGCTCTTGCCCTCATCATCCCTGGATTTCATCTACTTCCCTCCCATCTTTTGCAATGTAATTGATGGTTATTACAGTGATTTCCACATAATTGGCTTGTTGTGTTTAATCCATAGATTACTGAGTCTAGGCTCACTGCTTTAAAAATCAGTCTTCCAGGTGATTGATAGATGATTCTAGTCAGATTCATAAGTGTATCCTTGTTTCATATAAAATGGGCTAAAATTACATTTCCTGTTTTGCAAAATGTTTAAAAGCCAAAGATAAGGTGCTCACCCATCACCCTCATTGACCCACCTGTAATGCCTGGTGGCAGGAGTGAGCTGGAGTGGCCAGGTCCTCAATGAGAACTGGCTATCTTAGGGAAACGATGGCATGCTTGTCTTGTTTCTCTATATCTGTTGACACTTGGCTTGGTGGGGATATTGGCCAGACCATCTAATGCTTGCTGTCCATTCCTTTTGAAAGAATCACAGAGCTTCTCTATCCACTGGTAGCATGTCCTCTAGCCAGACCATTTTCAGATGAGCTAATTGAGATTCAATGGGTCTAAACAGCTAGATTTTATAATGTTATTCTTACCTTATCCAAAGTCCAGAGGAAAGAGGTTCTGTTTGTTTGCTCCCTGTTTTCAATCTGAGGACATTAACAATGACTTCATGGTGGTATGGGCTAGCCCAGGATCAAATGAAGACTAGTTTAAATTCACTATTTTGAACACTGGTGCTAGTTGATTGTAGAATTGGGAACCCCATTCCATTTGGCATAATAGTAGTTACTAAAGGTATGCTATTGCCATAATCCAAGCTATTTCATTTAGTTGGTCATTTAGTCATGTTTAGAATATTACTTGGATGGAAAATTAGTTTTATCTTTAAGAAAATGTCCTATTTAATGACAACTTTGCAAAAAAAAAAAAAAAACTTTGAAGGCTAAATAAATTAGCCATGAAACATTAACATTTGTTGTTGAGATCAATGGCAAGAAGTCTTGCTGGTTCCTTTTAGAAGGGTTTAATGACTGTCTTCAAAGCACTTGGAAGCTCTAGCACAATGAGCACTTTGAAGCCAAGCTTTGTCATCCTCCTGCCTTAGGCCTGCCTGTTTCTGGCATAGATTAGCAATGTTTGTCTTTTTTCCTTCCTTTCTTTTTTTTTCTTTCTTTCTTTCACAATGGAAGAGTTTCATCTTAATGACTGCCTCTATCCCCTGGGAGCACCCAGCTTTTCAAACTGTTTAGGCTTTGCTACTACTCCTCTGTATTGAGACTGCTTCATTAATGAAAGACGGATTCTGTCCCAGCCTTTACCGCCACATTATGGTATTTGTGTCAAAACATTGTGTCCTCTTAGTTATTGTGAAGCAGGTAGGCTACTAGAGCAGCAAACTAACTCTGGCCCTGGGTAGCTTTTCAATGCTCTGTTCTGACAGAGACTGGACAATTGTCAGTGCTTCCCCTAATGTCTTCTCAAGGAGAAATCAGAGAAGGAAGGAAGGAAGAAAACAAAGAAGGAAGGAAAGAAGAAAAAGAAGGAAAGAAGGGAGGGAGAAGGGGAAGGAGGGGGAGGGAGGAGAAAGAAAGAGAAAGGAAAAAGAAAGAAAGAAAGAAAGAAAGAAAGAAAGAGAGAGAGAGAGAAAGAGGGGGATGGAGGGAGAGAGAAAAAGAGAAAGAAACAAAGAAGAAAGAGAAAAAGAGAGAGAGAAAGACAGAAAGAAAGAAGGAGAAAGAAAGAAAGAAAGAAAGATCCTTTGTCAGTTTGATACTGTCAATCAGTAGGCCTAATATTTCCCCAAACCACCACTAGATCTTTACTGCTAAGTTTTCTGCAAGAAAAATATGTCCCTGGTGTGTGTTGAGTGAATTTGAAGTCATGGTGAAACTCTTGGGATCACAAGCTCTTCTTGAAGTTGGACATTGTCAATTGGGACAATTGTGTATTTCCAAAAAGCCTTGAAACTACACTGTGGTTCTTTACTTGTGGATAAACAATTTGCCTTTTCTATTTTTTTTTAATTGTAGGCGCTAATTGCATAACAATTAAAGAAAGCCTGAGAGGGTGTAGTGGAGAATTTCTAATGAATCCTGCCTTTTTATGGGCCAAAGAAGACAGCAAGCTGGATCAATGTAGAAACACCAGAATTCTTTTAAAGGGGCAAAAAGGAATTGTTTGATGCAAAGGAATTATTACATTGCTCTATTCCCTTTCAACAGTCCCTTTTTTGGACAATTGTCTTCTGAGACAGGATTAACCTCTATATGACATGGATTTGGTTGTGAAATAATAACATTCTCTCTCTTCTTCTTATCTATGTGTGCATTGTAACAATATTTTCATGTCTTCCTTCAGTTCTTTTTGTCTATTATGACAACATATATATCCTAACAGTGTTACTTATTTACAAATCAGTAGGGTTTTTACTTCATTCCCAACATGCATTTATTGTTAACTGGCAGAAAATGAAGCTGACCCCATGCACACAGATGCACATACATGCATACACACAAATATCATTGGCCTCATTAAGTACTTTAGACAAAAGGTTTCCTTCAGCAAAAATAGAAAAATAGAAAACTAAGATAAGTTGATAAATATAAAACCAAACCGCAACATTTCTCATTTCCTAATTTAAAAAATTTGGAACTTTCCTCCTGAAATAAGGGTTTGGGATGAATTTACGTGAATTTGGGATTTCACTTGGAGATAAGTGCAAGAGAGTATAACATGTCTGTGTGAGAAAGTTGGGCCTTCAAATGTCAATAAACTCCTCCCTTTTTTCCTAGTATATGATAAAATTAACACAAAAATTGAACTATGGTAAAGCAAAAAGAAAATTAACTTTCTACTTCAATATGGACCTGGGCTTGGATCCTGGTCTCAATTATCACTTAACTCTACCTCAGATTCCTCTGCAAAAGCCAAGGTAACCCCTCTTGTAAAGGATAGTTAAAACAATGATATGCAAATATCAAATGCAATGATCCACATGAACATTCTTGGTCCATGTAAACATCAAGGAAGTTATTTTCTCCATATAACCTCCAGGATGGACACAGATACTAGATGAAATCTCTAGAAGAAAGATTGAACAATAACATCACTCTTGACTTTACTCTTGATCCCAAACTGGTTCTGTAGGCTCTGGTCCTAGAACTAAGCATGCTTCCTTTATGAGTATATAGTTCTCCAGCTCAAGTTGCTCCCTGTATTTCCAGTTTTCTAACAAGAAAGGAAAGCAGGAAGAAAGAAGAGAAGGAAGGAAGAAGGAGGGAGAGAGAGAAAGAAGGAATATCTCTGTTTCCTGTAAATAGTTGTCACTGGAGCTGGAGAAGTAGGAAATTAACAAAATAAATGAAAGATAAATATTGATGGTGCACACATCTACAGCCTGTCCTAAGTCTGCCATGCAATGTAGGTACGATCCTTGTTCTACTTCAGCTTGTTTTCTCCCCAGATTTTGTTTTCCCTCCCATATTCAGTCTTTCTCTCTTCTTGATAATTAGGTACAAAATGATAGCCCAGCAAACAATGGCAATATGTGTGCAAAGTCAATCTTGGAAAATCAATGAATAAGACATAAAATGAAAATAAAAATAAATACATCCCAAACAGGTCTTTTTATTTAACATAAGGCAAAAGAAGCTATCAGGCATTGCTGAATACTGTCCACTAACTGTACAAAATATTGACTGCATGCCTCGCAAACACCAAAATATCCGCTGGAATGCCATAGAAATAAATAACTTCTGCTATAAACACATGAAAACATATCAAACTGTTATCTCTTTAAACATATTGTAAATAAAAAATTACCAGTACTTCTACACAATAAATATTAAGAAATCATTGACATAGTTGAAATGCACTCATATAAATTAACAACTTTAATTACATTAGCCAAACAGACATTGGTTAAAGAACTGCATGTAGTATGCAAAAAAGAAAAAGAGAGAGAAAAGATGAATGAAAGAGAGAGAAAGAAAGAAAAGAAATAAAAATAAAAACAAACAACATCAACCACAGAACATAAAAAGTTTTAAAACAAAACAGGCTTCAAATTATCTTGGCTTTCATAATTATATTTTTCTTTTCAAGAAAAATATCAACCCATTGTCAATGCACTGTTTTTCAAAGCATTTAAATAGAGGGCAAAACCCATTGAAAATTTATACAGAAGAAATGATTCACCTTAAGCATAAAAATAAATAATAATATAGCTGAGACATGTGGTTTGCTTCTGCCCTTGAAGATGTGAACAGCTTCTAAGCATTCATTTTCTCTGACCCATACAATAGCTTCTCAGTGATACAGGGTTTAATTTAAACACATACAATGTCCACCCCCAAACATTCTGCCCACATCTACAAGTTTATTCTGTAGGTTTTCAGGGTGACTAAATTTTTCTCTGCATTGAAAAGGGAAGTTGCCAAAAGGCCCACAGGAAATCATATTTTCAAGTGAACATGATAATTTGAATCTATGTTTAATACAACTGAGGCATATTTGCTCTCTGGGTTTCTTTTCTGTTGGTTGTTTTGTTTTTGTGTGTGTGTGTTTTGTTTTGCTTTGTTTTGGGGTTTTCTTTTTTTTTTTTTTTTTTTTTTTTTTTTTTTTTTTTTTTTTTTTTTTTTTTTTTTTTTTTTTTTTTTTTTTTTTTTTTTTTTTTTTTTTCCTTTGTTTCTTTTTTTTTTAATTTTTTTAATTTTTTTTTTTGAGTCGCCTCTTAAAGTTCAATCCTACAAGGTGAAACAAATTTACTTGCTCTACCTTTGAGGAGAATGCAAGGACTGTTCTTGAAAATGGAGTGTGGAATCAATCTTAAATGAACATGGGATAGACTGGTATTCTGGGACAAAATGTCCCAACTCAGTGTCCTAGAAATTGCCTTACTTTTTTGGAAAAAAAAAAAAAGAATAGAAAAGCAAATGGCAATTCAGCTTACAAAATATTTATTATTCCTAAAGAGATATTGAGGACAAGTGCTTTTCAGAGACTCTAGAATTAGTGTGGCAGATATTTAAGAGCCCAGTGATCAGCCCTAGAAAAAGAGTAGAGAGATAGTAAGATCAGATCAAGCCATCCTCATATCAAGTAAAACATACTAAGAAGAACTCAACATAATAGAATTTAAAAGCTTTTTATTTTGGCCTCATACACCTATGTGAAAAGAATGATTGTTCACAAGGCTTCGTATCCTACAAAATTGTTAAAGATAGCAAACAAATATCTACAAATATCATTAAAGAGGGTAGCAACTTATATTTCTATCACGAGGCCACAAAATTTTCATGAAAGAAAGTTAAAAATTTGTGGTTGTAATAACCAAATCATTTAACATCTGATTAAAATATTATAATAGGAAATTTCATTTCATTATTTTTAATTCTTGTGGTCACTAATCAAACCCTGTTTTATCTCCAATATGTCTAGGGCTTAGAGGGCTTAAGGGCTTGTCTGAGATGAATGGGAACTACATATAGCTGTCTGTAAATTCCTTCTCTTTCCATGGCCTTGACCATCTCTGCTATTGCACAGTGAACTAGGACTTAGATCCTCACTCTAGTCTCTCTCTCATAGGTTTCAGTATTAGTTCCAGTAACAAAGAAGAAGCAGTTCAAAGGGCCCTCAAATTGTTTGATGAAAATTGGCAAAGTTGAACATGGAAACCTATTCCTTTCTCTACTTGCCTCGCCATACCCACCTTCCCCACAGGCAAGGTATCCGAGGTTAGTGCACCTTAGTTACAACCCCCTTGTGAACTTCTCCTGTAGTTCATGTTATATTTCCTGCATAAGTCAGGGCGGGCCCTAGAACACAGTAAGGATGTTTGCCCAGTAATGAGACTAATGTAATTTGCCTACACATAGCCTAAAGTTATAGAATACTGACTTATTATAATTTTTAAGAAGAGCTAAACCACCTTTTTTAATACTGGGTTTCTCACCTATATTTTCATTTTCCTACAGTTACTTTTTAATCTATGATTTGACATAAAGCTAAAAGCTTCAACATTTTGCCAAATATGGATGAATGTAATTTTTCAATTAGAAATTTTTCTTTCAATTTTTTAAAAGTTTTTTCAAACTTCAAACAAGTCAGTAAAAGTAAAGCTCTGTATTTTAAACAGCACATAAATGAATAACTTATTAGCTGTTCTATGCAAGCAAAAAACTGGAATAAATTAGAAACTTAGCTTTAAGCACATACTTTGATATTTATAAGACAAAGGTTATTTTTTTCCTTTTTGCATCTGCATAATACATACAAACTTACACATTAAGAGTTTGGGCTATAAATTCAAATATTGGAGATTTGGATGACTGCCCTCATCCATGTCTCATTAACTGTTCTCTTCCTTAACTCTCACTCTCTTTAAACACCTTCCTCCAAATTATTTATCCTTTAACTAATACCAACAACACTAGTTAGCTCAACTGGTGCAAATAACATTCCCCTTAATCAGGCCTTACCCCAAAGGGGCGAGGGCACCAACCCTTTTATTCCGCACTAAAAATTATTTTTTTTCCGAAAAAGTTTCTGATTTAAGATTGATTCCAATAGATAATAAATATAAATTGAAGAAAAAATCAGCCCACAGTTTTGATTAACATCTTGTTTTCCCCACAGGGGATAACTTGTAGGGTGTGGGGGAAAGGAAGAGGAGAGAATTTGATCCCTGTACATTTAAAGAGGGCCTTGCTGAATATTCACTGGAATTTTCAGGCTTTTTCCCATCCAAATTTTTGACATGTGCCCACCTAGTTCAGAGTAAAAGCAAAAACTATCACTTATCATTCTTAAAAATACTGTGTTTTGCACACAAACATTCATTGCTTTAAGAATATTAAAAAATGACAGCCTGAAGTGCTTAAAATGTATATGGACATGGTATAATACATGTATATATACACAGAGATATGCATATGCACAAGCAATGTATATATACACATACAAGCATGTAGTCTCATGAATTTGATTGAATTTGATATCCAACAGTGTACAACTACTGTACATCCAGTATGAAATGTCCTGTTTCATGGATGTAAAAAGAGTCAAAACCCAAACTTGTCAGGTCTTTTAAGCCTGAACAGAATCCACTCTACTCAATCCTGAATCTCAACCCCTGACTCATTGATGGTGAATGATACCAACCACAGACAGACTGTTTAAAGGCTCACACAAATGTCTTTGGTGTATGTGTCTATTTTTTAAGGTACAAAATAATAATAATAATTATAATTATAATAATAAAAATAGCTATTTTGTGTGCTGTAGCAGTTCTTTTATAGCTCACATTAAGTGCAGCTCTTAAACCCCACCCCCACCCCCACCCAAAGAAAATACTTGTTAAATAAGGATTAGACAGGTCAAACACCATTGTAGTGCAAATAGTAAACGATAAAAAAAAAAACATTTACAAAATATAGAAATGTTTGGATCCAACAGATGGACAAACATATTCCTTTCAAGTATCTCTCCTTGAAGAAAATAAAAATTAATCAGGTTACTTCCAATACAAAAAAGTCTCTCTTTTTGTTCTCTCTCAGGTAAACAGTTTCAAACCTATTAGGTTGCATAGTTCTAAGATCATAAGCACCTTATCGAAATATAACTTGGTATTCTTTTTTCCTTGCTCTTTCAGTCTCCATTCTTGTTCTCAATGTTATGTTGGTTTTTGTGTGTGTGTGTGTGTTGTTTTTTCTTTTGTCTTGTTGCAAAAGTGGTACAGAAAAGGAAAGTGTGATCGCCTGCACACAATTGTTCTTTCACCAGCAGGTGTATGTAGTATGTGGTGTATGGGAATGCCTGTGTGTGCGTGTGTGTGCATGAGTGTGTCTATTGATACACACGGAAATAGTGTCACACAGACATACTTATGACCTGGGTAACTGGGTGGGACTGGCCCTTTCAAACTCATGGCTTTCTAGACATTATTTGGGTAGTGCTAGTCCACATTACCGCAGACCAGACAAGACAAGTAGACTTTGAGGCTCTCAAGGGAACCACAGCGGGGGAAGAGGACAATACCCCATCTAAAGGGCTGACATCATCAGCTTGATTGCAGAAGAAACGAAGGGTACACTGTTCTCCCTTCCCTTCCAATCCCTGTCTCCTTCACTGCTCCATCTCTGAGCCCTGGCTAAGGAGTTTTCCCACATCTTCCTTCCTCTGTTTCAACATGTTTTTGTTTTTAGGGTTTTTTGTTTGTTTTTCTTTTTTTTTTTTTAATTTTTGATTTTTCTGGTTATTTAACTCAGAAACCTTAAAATTTTTCTTCACTTTGCCACTGTCTTCTCTGGACAACTCTAATTCCCTTTCCCCCCAGGGCAGGCGACTCTAGGAGCACCCACACTCCTCCACGATCATGTTCTGGATGTCCTTCTTGATGATGTTCTGGCCATCATCGTAGTACAGCATGGACATGGGTCTCAGCTTGGTGGGCACACAGCACGACTTGAGGTTGGCGAAGGGGCTGTGACCTCGCATGCGGTAGTGGTTGATGACGGTCGAGTGGAAGGAGAGCGAAGACCCCGACGTGCCCGCTATGTGGCTCGGGCACTCACCCTCGCAGTAGTTGGCGTGGTACCCGGAAGGAGCTATGATCCAGTCATTCCAGCCAATGTCCTTGAAGCTGACAAAGAACTGTTTCTTACAGCAGATGTTGACCTTGCCGTCGCACTCCAGGCCTCGACGGCGCCTTCGGTGCGGGTGGTCTTCTGACTGCCGAGCCTGCAGCATGAGGAAAGGTCTGTGGGACTGCTCCTTCTCCTCCTCCAGCCCGCCATCCCCGCTGTCCTTCTTCCTCCCGTCGCCCTCCTCCTCCTTCTTCTTCTTCTTGCCCAGGAGCACGAGGCTGGCGCCGTTCTCCGGGCACTGCTCACAGGCAATCCGCACGTCCAGGGAGCTCCTGCCTTGGTCCAGCAGTCGCTGGATGCTGCTTGACACGGGGAAAATGTGCCAGGTGCTCTTCCGGGCATCCACCACCTTTTCGGACAGCAGCAGGTCACCCCCCTTTAAGCCCACTTCCTCGGCCTCGTCCCCCAGGTCCAAGCTGCCCTGTGGGCGCTTCTGCTGCTGAAAGAGGCGGATAGTGATTTTGGTTTTGGTCCTGTTGGCCTTGGGCACTTTCAGGAAGAGCCAGATTTCTGCGCGCTCCACCACCGACAGGTCGCTACCTTCCTTGGAAATCTCAAAGTGCAGGGTCTTCCTGGCTGTTCCTGAAGGTAAGACACAGTACAAGAGAAAATAGGGATATTGGTTAATTCCATGGTTTTGCATCTACTCACTAATCTCCACGTAAATAAATCTTCAGCCAGGCAAGGTAGTGTACACCTGTAATCCTAGGGACTCCACAGGAGTCAGGAGGATCACAGGTCTGATGTCAGAAGAAGCTCATGCAACTTTGTTAGACCTCTCTCAAAATTTAAAAATTAAAAATAAAACTTAAAAAATAAACTTTAAGGGAATGGGGGTGCAACTCAGTGGGGGAGCATTTGCTTAGCATGTGAGAGGTCTTGGATTTAACTCCTCATACCAAAGGAAAAAAAAGAAAAGAAAAGAAAAATAATCTTCTGTTACAGACCATCTTATACAGTGGCCAGCAAGTTACAGCTAAGCACAGGCCAAATCTCTTTCAGTATGGCCATCAAGTTAAAAATGGCTTGCACATTTTTAAATAGCTGAAGAAAAATAATATTTGTGATATATGAAACTTATCTGAAATTACACTGTCGTGCCTTTAAAGTTCCACTGGGGCACAGCTAACCTTATTTCTTTATACATTGCCTGTGCCATGTTTGCACTGTGACACAGAATTGAGTCGCTCTGGGGGAGCTCTGGGCCACAAAGCCTAAAATATTTACTCTCTGGCCATTTACAGAAAGAAAAGTTTGCAGACCCTTGCTCTAGGATGAAGAGGCCCTGGAGGTCTGTGTCTGTTGACTTACTGCTTAATCTCAGTTTCATCTCCTGTAAAGTGAGAATGACATAATGATATGTGACCCAATACCTCACAGGTTTGGAACGATCAAATAGGACCAACGATCAGATAGGATCAAATAGGAAAGTATTTCTTGAGCTCCAGTGGGCTACGGAACTGGTCCCTCACAAAAGCCAGCGCCTCCTCTGCCCCACTGTGTGGTTAGCAGGGGAGGGAGAGGGACACTCCGAGCTGGCTCCCTCCACCTGTCACTCCCAGTCCTCACTCCTCCCTCCCCTCTGTCCTAGGTCACTGTACCTCTTTGGCACTGAGCCAAGCCTTGTGGCAGTCACTTCTCCAGTAAACCCTTAAAGGTATCTTTCCCAGAAGTGGATCCGGTCAGGTTACCCCCTCATCCAAGTTCTTCTCCTGACTTCCTTTGCTCTCCATATCCAACAGAAACAGCCCAGGCCTCTGGGCTCTCATTGGCTGCACGTGCCTTCAACTCCAGTTCTCACACAGGCCCCTGTTCTCTGTGGTCCAGCTCCAAGGTGTTCCTTTAAGGTCCTGAGGGCCCCATGCCTGCTCCCCCCTGCAGCAATGACACCTCTTACTCTCATTGCCCACAACAGCAGGTGTCATTGCCCCATCTCCAACACATCATCATCCTTAGAGACTGCACTTAATAATGCCACAGTTTTCAGATTAGACCAACTTCCTCTACATGGCTTCCCTCTCCCCCCTGCCACCCCCTGCCCCCCACCAATCTAGTGCATATGCTTGTGGACTGAGGTCCTATCTGTCTCATTCACTGTCTTAGTGTAGTGTTTAGCAGAGTCAGCAATTACTCCATTACTACTCCATTACTAATTAACAAAAGGAGGCTTCTTTAACCTTGAGTTATAGTATATCCACAGATTCCCCTCCTGCCTCTGCATCCATCATTTTGGCCTCTGTCCAGTTAGATAGCACCAAATGAGCGGCAGAAACATATCTCAAATAGCAACTCGCTCCTAATATAGAGGAAATCCCCATATTGTCAGGGCAGCTGGATTTAGCAACTGCTCAGTTCTACCTGACTCTAAAATTAGAGCATCATCTATTTCTTTCTCTTGTCATGAGCACCTATGTTTACTAAGCAGCACCATTTACTGTAACAAGCACAGGTCCAGGCTAGAATTCTCGGATTAATCAAGTATTCACCTCCCTCACTACCCTACTGCCCTCTTGGAGGTACACAGAAGTGTGTCCTCTTTCCCCTGACCATGTGCCAACTTATAACTGTCGACTGGACACACATCCCACAGACAAATCTGGGAACAGTCTTCGTGAAGCTCATCTTACAAGTTGCAACTCCCCAGGAGCGTCTCCCTGCCTGGATTTCTATAGCTAACGGAAATCCTGCCGTACTTATCACTCGAGGCCCTGAGATGTTTACGGTACTATAAATTTTAGACATAGTTTCAAGTTCTCTACAGCAGAAGGCCGGCTTTTCTGTGCAGGGCGCACTGTCGACTGTGTTCTTAATTTAACACACTCTGTATTGTGATTATGACAGTGGTGAATTTATGAAGGCAAGGGCCAAGGAGGGCTGCATGTGGCCATGAAGGGCTCCCAGGCATCTTCCTATCAGCTTGCCACCATGGTGGTGATGGTGGCAAGGGAGCTTTTGAATTGGGACCTCTGACCTCAGTCTCTGGCAGGAGTTGAAATGAATAATAAAGAGGAGTTTATGATTGCACAGCACACCAGAGCAGGGAGGAGGGAGCGAGGGAACCTGTCTTCTTGAAGGAAGCATGATGACTTTTTATTTAAAGTGAATTCTGTATTACCCTTTACTGAGAATGGGTGGGGATTGTTGTTGTTGTTGTTGTTGTTGTTGCTGCTGCTGCTGCTGCTGCTGCTGCTGCCGCTATTTGAGTTTTTAAGAAAGTGAGAGGTTCCAGGAAGCAGAATGTAATAATTTAGTCGAAGATAGTAATCAGCAGCAGTTTTTAAAGAGGAAGGGTCAAGAGACAATAGAGAAAGACTGAGGGAAAGGTCCCCAGCCTCTGCAACCGGCCTGGAGGAATGTGCAGGCTAACTCCCAGGGTGGCCACCCCTGCCCTGCCCTGCCCTGCCCTGCCTGTGGAGAGTGCTAACAAGCTACCTGCTGTTTTCCCTTCTGCCTCTAGGCAGGACAGCTTCTGGAATCCTTAACTGCACTGGGCATCACTCTGCAGACAGAGAGATAGTAGCTGCTAAATTAGAGAGGCCCAAGGGCACGAGGTTGTGCTTTGTTTTTCTAGGAAAGAGCTGGTGCCCTGGATGCCAGGGCTCAGCTCACCTTAGGGGTTTCAGGTACCAAGGCATCCTCCCAGGCTGCTTTGCACACAGCCACCTCCACGTCGCAAGGGGGCGATGGATAGCTCTGCTGACCTGCACACAAATTCCCAGGAATAAAGACCAGAGCCAGCCACAGATGTTTGGGGGGGGGGGGTCCTAACTGGCAGGCTGGACCCAGTGACAGCCACATGCAAATTGCTTTTGTGGTGCCAGTGAGGCCAAGGCTACATGCTTCTGTCCTGCCGCCCACAGGAGGCTCCTCCTCTTGTAGGAGTAGGTTTCTAATGCATGACCTGGCCCCACCCCTTCTTCACAGGCTGCTGTACTCAGAAGCAAAGATTTAGTGTTCCTGGGAGAGGATTGTACAAAGAGAGTGCTCATTAGGGGGGCTCAATCTGTCAGGTACTGTTCTATTAGGATCAGAGAGTCATCATAAGATGACTTTCATGCTGGTCTTTGCTGATAATTAACTTTACGGCATCACCCTTGTATTGTGGATCGGCTCGGGTGCTGATTTATGCACCAGTTTAATTATCTGAACAGAAAGACTCTGTTCTCTCCATCCGCATCCTCTGCCTGCGGGCTTTTCTCTCCCCCATATTTCTGACATTTGGATTTTCCCCCTACTAATTGACATGCCTGTCGCCTCCTTCTCCTGGTGTCCATTTCTGGAACTGCTATTTGTATATTGCATGATATTTTATCAGAAAAAAAAATAAAACTGAGATCCCATTTCATGAAAATGCTGTTGCCATTATGCTCAGGAGAACAGGGGGAAGAGAGAGATTCAAGTCTTCCTAATGTCTACCTCATGTGCAGGTACATTTTACAAGTTCTATTGTATTCTGACTTATTAAGCAGTGCATTTCTTTTCTCTTTTACATTAGCTTTCATTGCAGAAGGGGGTGGGGAGAATGAGAGGGCTGGAAGCCGGTGTGGAATGATGGTTTATCAGAGCTGTCGGTCCCAGAAATATATTACAGCCCTCAAATTTCCTAGACATGAAAAATATAATAGTCAATTTATTCTATTCCCTTTATCTCTGTATTACCTGAGAGAGATTGCTATACCACACCAATGCTTTCAAGATGTCCCACACTGCAAATCTCTAGGCACAATGGTTTGAAAAATGGAAGAGCATTGCCTGTGGCTGAGATGTTTAGGATCAATTTCTAATACATTTGAGGTTTGACTTAAATATCTGATATTGTAAAAATCCTTCTGGTAATTCTGTGTGAGCAGGTACAACATTAGTTTGTACAGGTGTGCACTGGGTTCCTATAGTATGTCCTAGCTAACCAGATATAGCTAGTTGTTTTGCTAACCTTCCATTACCTACCCTCTGATACTATTCTTTTCATCTTCCCGAGGCTTGTATCACAGCCTGCTCTGCCTGAGTAATTCACTAAGAAAGTCCCACGCAAACCCATGTGGGCGATTATATCTCATTGCTTAACCCCCTATGAGATTGGTCAACGCATACCAAAGGGAGAGAGAAATGGTGCAGGAAAAGGGTAAATTTTGTGCCTTACAGGGAATACCTTTGAAATGTTGCCTAGTTAGAGGGTTGGACAGAGAAAAGACTGTGTAAGCTGGAAAGAAAAGTGTCTGCTGTACATTCTCCTTTGGGTTCAGAATTTTTCAGTAACTCAATCATGAAGGCACCTGGGGGGGGGGGCAATCAGGCCGCCTTGCTGCTCCCTTCCCCCCATCAGGATGCAAATGCTACTTATCCAAAGCCCAGCATCTCAAATTTGCTGCTGCATGAGCATTGCCAGTTAAATAAGCAACACACACATGCAGTGTTTTGGTTTAGTTTGGTTTGGTTTTCCTCAACAGAGTCCTGCGTAAAGTCTGCTGCCCTTTTACATATAGGTAATAATTATGTCTCTAATGTTAATGTGGAAAGCTTTGCTGTTTATAGAGCACATTTAAACTCACCATAGGGGAGCAAAACCTTGCTGTAAAGCATGTCTATTACTTTAATTTTCCATTCCCCATCAAGGTTTCCCTGTGCCTAGATTGGGTCTGGCAAAGGCAGCAGCACAGCGCTGCCATTTACCGAGTGTGTGTTCTCAGGAGCACTAACTTCACGTTTGGACCACTCCCAGGGGGTTCTGCAGAAGGCAGCAAGTCAGGTCTTATAGGTTACTCCTCCTTTGACCTACAGTAGAGGATCATGCCTGTAGTAGAACTATATGATTGGTTCCATAAATTATCTTGACTAATTTTTTAGCCTTAACACCTCTCCTTAGGATCCCTTATTGAATGGTTGTAAATGTTCACCATTGAACATTCATTCTCCATGGCTCTTCCACTTAAATGGTGGTGAAAAAGAAGTTTAAATATTTGGGGAGAATGAGGCCTTAGCTTCCTGGAAAAACAAAACAAAACAAAACAAAAAACCCCACCTCTCAAGGGTCAACCTACAGGATTTCACAGACTCCTTCCAAAGTTCCTGAGAACTTCTACAGTTTTGATTTTGGGCTTAGGACCAGCCAAGTATGAAGAATTCTGAACCATTATAGCTAAGAGACCATACTCAAATATTTCTTAGAAGAAGAGGGGCCAAGACAAGTGTGTATTTTTGTGCCTAGGAAGGTATGGCTCCAGCTGTGCCAGAGTGAGAACTGCATTCCCACTCTGACATCTCCCCTCCCCCACTGCAGTGCCCCTATTTCGAAGGCCTAAAACCATGACACATCTCTGACTACACCTTTCCCTATCCCTTCTCTCCACATCCTCAGCTCAGAAACAAACCATCCTCAGCAGCTGAACTCCATATTCCTGCCAGGCGTTAAATAAATAGCCTTTTTTCTCCCTATTCAGAGTCACTTGTCTTTTGTTGCTAGTGAAAAGCATTGATAAGGCAGACAAATGAGGCAACCGAATTAGGGGAGATGGAAGATGTTTTTGTAAAATCCAGGTGACCATATTCAGGAGAGACTCATGAGCAAATCAGTATCGCTGATGATTCATGGTCACATTTCTCCACCCTCCACTTTGTTTGCTTTTGAAATTTACCCCGCCCCCCTTCTTCCATAGAGCTCCGGAATGTTCCCATGTATCCCCAGCACTCCTCCCATTTGCTTGTTTCTGTCTCATTTAACGTATTACAGGTAGACATGTTTCTCCCATCCTATAAAATCCTAACTCTTCAGGAGGATGAGCGGGGAGCAAGAAGTAACTGAGATTCAAGAAGACCAGGGTGCTAAAGAGGGCTTTAGGCTTCAAGAAGGCACAATTGCCTTTCCTGAATTAAGTGATGAAGAGCAAAAGTCTTTGGCATGCGCCCTCTTGTGGCCAATCTTTTCCCATTATTCAGAGAAGAAAGTGTGTAACCCCTAAAGGTTCAGAGGTTCAGTGAGGAGTAATTCACAGGAAAGTTTAGAAGACAGGTGGGGAACAGAATGGTAGGAGTGAATGCCACTTTAAGATGGCTTTCTTGGGATCAGGGGAAATAAACATCCAGGCAAGCCTTCTTAGACTCCTGCTTGGGCAGTGCACATTTCTAACCCAGGTCTTCTGTACCTGGGATCCTAAACGTGGGAGATTTATGTGCTACTTTCAACAACACCTAAGGTAGGGGACCATTATCATTTTTGTGGTATATCATTTGTCTTTCACAGTAAGTGCTATCAATTGCTAAGTTAATTATGAGAATCAGCATTTAGACTTGGCAGCATATGGAGTCCGGGCAATATATTGCTACATGTACTAACCAGCTCCTGTCATGAATCAAAAGAAGAGAAAATAATATATGTCAGCCAAGAAGGCCTCTGATTTGTGTTTCATTGACAATTAAAGTCATAGTTGGCTTGGCTTTACCTCTCCCTACTACCTCTCCTTTGAAGAGAAGATGTAGATAAACCTTAAAGCTGGGACTAGCCGTGAAAAGAATGCACTGACCCTGCAGAACAATCAGGTGACGTCCATGGAAAGAAAGTCATTTTTATTTGTTGGAATAAATCTCACAGAGCCTTAGAATGATTCCCTGCCACATAGCCAATAATCACATCAACTTCACAAAGCTGGGGTACTTTCCACCTGAGCATAATGGGACCAACTTAGTTAAAGAAGTTCAAAGAACTTTAGCTTTTGTGGTCCCTCTACTGCTATGTTCATGCCTTTGTTGGCTTTTTTCAACTGTCACAGAGAGAAAAGGCCAAAATTAAACAGGTATCCTCTTGAGGTTAAAAGGCATATATATGGCTTACTTACGGGTGACAGTTATTGACTGCAGTCTATGCTGTGCAAATAATTATAAGTGCAAGAAAAATGCACGCCTTTTTTTATTCTCCAAGAACCTTAGTGTTCCACATTGTTGGAATATTATTAAGTTGAATTGTTCCAAAAGCAACAATATAGATCTTTGCTATTCATTTTCATATATTTGCTACAATTATTCAGATGATAAATATGTTTCCTGGATAGGCAAAGTCAGCAGCAAAATGCTTGCATAATACCCTACTTGGAGAGTGGCTTGTCTGAATGGCAATCATTAAATCTGTGAATTTACACTAAATCAACTTGAAGTTGATGTATGCAACTTCTCAGATAAGAAAAATAAGCAACTATAATTAGCTCCTTTTAAGACTCCAAAGTCAAGATGTAAACTTAACCAGGAGGAATTTCCCATTACAAACCTCAAACTTCAGTCAATGTGAAAGCCCAATGAATCGCCTCCTAAAAAAGTAACTCCTTTTCTCTCAAACTAAACATCAGAGAAGTGAGAAATGAAATGATCCCATATAACGGGGAGAACGATTGGCATGGAGATGAAGGCCATGAGTAAGAAAGAATGTAAATGGCCCAATTCTTCCGCTGCCAAATCTCTAAATGCCAAGAGAGTGATTTTCTATATGAGTCCAGTAAGTCAAAGGGAAGGACATACTGCCAGCATCCACTGTGCAGTTAAAAGTGGCCAAGGGCTTAGGTACACTTAGTCATGTGACACAGTTAAAGCCAATTGACTAGGAGCTGCAATTGAGGCCACGCTAGTGGAGGTTGGTATATAAAAATGTACACGGGTCCCTTTGTGTCAGGACGGGGAGCAGCCCTCTAAACCGCTGGAATCCATTCCACGTGCAGGGCCCAGCACTGCAAGCATTCTCTTTTCCACCTTTCCACCATGAAAGGTGGAGGAAATTTAGGTGCCAACTTGAAAACTCTACCCTGACCTTTTTCCTCAATAAGATTCGGAATATAAATTCACAATGATCATATTCAGGGGGCTGTGTGAAGAAAATAGCTTTCAGGAAAGAAAGTAGGACTTTCCCTAGAGGGGGGATCCTGGGGAGAGAACCAACCTGTCCAGGAAGTTGTGGGACACCATGGCTTCTCCCTGTGGGAGGGGAGAAGCCGCCTAGCTGGGAGGCTATCTGCTTCCTCAAAAGGATACCCAGGTCTTGCATGGTTTTCTCGAAAACAGAACATCTGAGTCAACAGGTTTTCAGGACTGGAAATTCTGAGTGTTGCCTTAATTGTTTATACTGCTGCGGCAAACTTTTAAACAAAATGCTGGGAGTCCCTGCACATACTTTACTGGCCATATGCTCCACCAAACAAAACAATGGCATTCCTTTCAAATGGATTTGGCAAGGGATCTGTTTCTTTAGCCTGGCATTACCATGAAAGTAACATGGTATTAACACATCTGTGTGCCCAGCCTGCATGGGCTTGTAGGCATGCAGAAAGACCCATGTCCTCTAACTGTGAAAACAGCCTTGCTGCAAATCTACAGCCCCTACTTTTGACACGTCTCTTCTACTCAGCAACAGGTTAGTGTGGTCCTGAGCCAATGATTAGAATCTATTTATTAAAGCTCTTTCTCTTCAGGATTGAGTGAGAGCTCAGCATAGTATCTGAGAGCACTTTGTCAAGGTTGCATTCCTTGGCAGAGCGTTCCTAGTAACTTTACAAAGAACAAAACTGGGTCTTGGGGTGGGAGGGGGGTTCTTTTTCTTCTCCTTTTTTGTTTTGTTTTGTTCTCTCTCTCTTTCTCTCTCTCTCTCTCAAAGAGCAAAAGTTAGTGTTCCAAAAGTGACTGCTAGTTCAATGTCAACTCTTCTCCGAATTGCTCTTTGCTGTCTGGGATGTGGTATGCACCTACAGGCAGAGTTTCTAAAGGCAGAAATGACCGCCACTACTACATATGTTCCATGTCTGTCTCTGGTGCAGCCCCAGATCAGACTTTTTAAAGGGAAGGTTTGTTCTGAGACAGTGACTTCATCTGTGCCATTCCACCCCAATCCCAGAGCATGCTCACCCTCCACCCCCAATAAAAAACTTTGGGAGGGGGTCTGAGGCCGCTGCTGCTCCCCAAGCTCCCGCAAATGCCCGGCTTTCATCTGGCTGCTCAGATCTGATTTCCCAGGCAGGGCGAGGGAGCGCCTGGCGGACTGCCTTCCAGCTCGAGATTGGCCCACGAGCTTCCTCCCCGCGCCGGGCAGTTCAGCAAGTGTAAGCTGGTCACCTCCCGGCGGGGCTCCCCGAGGGAGACCGAGTTCCATTTCTGGGGAGTCCTCTCCCCGTCCCCACCCTCCTTGCCCGGCCTGGGCGCCACCCGCACCTTACAGCTAGCAACCCTCCCGGGCAGCAGCTGGCAGCTGGAGGGAAAAGAAGTTGCTGCCGGGACTGTCAGCGAATCTCCTCTACCGCCCCCGCCCCACCCCCGCGACGCCCGCGCTAACCTGACTCGGCGAACGTGATGATCTCCGAGGTCTGCTCCATGAGCTCATTCATTTCTGCCCTCCTCCCGATGTCGTCCTCCAGCTCCACATACCCGTTCTCCCCCACTTTGCCCACATGAAGCTTTCTGATCGCGTTCAGAAGCGCCGCCTTGGGCACCGGCTGCGTGACATCGGGTCTCTTCTTCAAGTGCAGCATGTTTAAAATGTGCTTCTTGACGGCTTCCACCATCTCTGGCTGCGAGTTGGGTACATCCTTGGGGAGGGTGGCGAGCGCACAGGACGGACAGTCTGGGGCCGCGCTGTGCTCGGTTCCTGGGGTGGGGGAACTCCTCACTATAATCCAGCAACTTGCCAACAGAAATCCTCTCAGCCAAAGCAAGGGCATCCTGGCAGGCAAAGTTGTGGTGATTGCCTTCTTAAAGGCCCTGCTTTCCTCCCCCTCACGCACAGGTTTGGGGGATTTTTTTTTTTTTTCCTTCTCCTCTTCAGCAAATTCTCTGGAACAAGAGCAAAAAGTTTTCTGTGAAGTTTTGTTGCAGGTTCTCACTCTGAATGCAGTCAGTGCTGTAGGTTGGTGGCTGTCAGGGAGGAGAGTTCGGACTGTCTCCGAGTAAAAGAGAAGGAAGGAGGGAGGGAGGAAGGGAGGGAGAGAGGGAAGGAGGGAGGGAGGGAGAGAGACAGGGTGGGGGAGACAGAGACAGAGAGGATGGGAGGGAGAGACAGGGAGAGAGGAGAGGGGGAGAAGAGAGGGAAGGGGGAAAGGGTTAGAGAGGGGAAGAGAGGAGAGAGAGAGAGAGAGAGAGAGAGAGAGAGAGAGAGAGAGAGAGAGAGAGAGAATGAGAACGAACACGGATTGGCCCTAAGTGAGTGAGTGAATGGGAGGGAGGGAGTTTGGAGTAGAGGCTGTGATTAAGGCGGAGGGACAGCCCGTTTTCTGACAGGCTGCCTTCCTCCTGCTGCTGCTCCCTCGCACACACCTCTCTTCAAATACCACCATTCCCAGGGCTTCTACAGTCCCCTCTACAATAAACTCTCCTAATTTTGTTCACTCTTGGTTTGGTTTGGGGGGGGGGGGTTCTGTGTTTTGTTTTGTTTTGTTTTGTTTTTCCTTCTTTTTCTTTTTCTTCTTCTCTACCCAGTCCTCTTGCTTTGCCCAGTTTCTTTTTTGGAAGGGGGAAAATCCAGGCAAACCAAAGGTGCTACCTCAGTCCCAGGGGATGACTTGATTGGAAAGTCTGCCCCCATGGCCCCTGCCCTCTACCAAGCCACCACCCTGGGTAACTAAGAGCCCACCCAGCCTTCTCCGTGGGGGCTGAGGAGGTCCAAGGACAGGTAGCACAGGTCAGGGAGAGGGGCCCTGGGCAGAGAAGCCCAGGTGGAATCCTCCATTCACTTATATTTAAATGTTGCAGGTCCTCAGTGAGGGCAGGCGATTTGAGAGGAGCACTACAAATTTAGTTTGGGGTCATATAATATAGTCTGCTTCCCACCCCACCCCACCCCACCCCACCCCCTGGGGCAGGACAGCAGGACTGTAAAGGATCCACAGGGCAGGCAGCATTTTACATGCCTGAGTTCTAGGAAGGGCTTTCCTTCCTCTCTTTCTGTCCTGGACAGATAGATACACAGCCACAAATTATAGCCTCTCACCCCTTGCCCTGACTTCGAAGATAAAATGCAAAATTCATTTGGCCTTTCCCACATTCTTTCATAAAAACAGTGTATTCTTATGGCTTGAATAACTGGCCCTGTGGGGAAAGAATCTCTAAAATATATTGGTAAGTTATTTTTCTCTGTCATTCGATAGTTTTTCCAGCTTGTCCCCTACCTAGTCCTGACCAGTGCATCCCTGGACAGGCTGCCTTGCTGCTTCTTCCTCCCAAGGAACAGCACAGATGAAATCATCATCGTGGATTTTAGTGTTCACAGAGCAAGAAAAATGTGCATTTTTAAACAATGCCTTTCTGAGGCTTTTTTTTTTTTAATTCCTCACCCCTCCCTCCTTTTTTCATTTTCTGTCTTATTGCTTTTATCTTGCAGAAGTATCTTTAAGGAATCCATCTGTTAAAGCTTTCCTTCCCTCTGGGTTTCTTTCCCACACATAATCCCTCTTGCTTTCTGTAGATACAGTCATCTTATATCTGACACCTAGTGTGTTTAGAGTATTCTAGTCCAGCAATGCAGTTTGGGTGAAAAGAGTTAATAAATGTCATTGCTACAAACATAAAATCTAAGTACAAGGGAAAGAGGGGGAGAAAATTGTGACACTAAGTTAAAATTACAGTTTTCACAGGTAACAACGCTCCCCTGAATTGTATACCTTGTCCCTTCTCCAGAACAACTATTTGCAGGACTTTCTGTGTTACAAGCCCTCTAACACCTTTGGGAGTTCAGCTCCAGGAACATCAAGTACTCAGCTATTGATAAAACTTTGTCCACATTGCCTAAAAGTCTCATTTTTTAAAGTAGGAGCTGGTGAAGGATGAGAGAAATAGGGGCATTTGCATTATACTGGCTTAATAAAACATCTTTGTACTATAACACTTAACATCACCCACCTATTTGGAGTCACAAATATAGAACATAAAGCATTTTGTAGTCCAATTAATTTTTACAAGATAGTCTGAAATAGAACTAAAAGTTTAATGACTCTAAACAACTCAGGAGTTCTAATAGTAGCATTTGGATAAATGCAACTTACCAATATTTGGATTTTCTCTGCATGTGAGTATGTGTGTGTTCCCTGAATTTACTGTTTGCAAATGTAACTCTTAAAAATAGCTTTCTCTTTGGCATATGTACTTGTATATATGTGCTGAGTGGGTTGTATAAACACAATCTATTTGCATGCTCTAGAACTATTAAAAATAGTATTAACCTGCCTGAATAATAGAAAAAGATACAAATCACAATGCCCAAGGAAGTGCTAATAAGTTGTAAAATTCTCCTTGCTATTCTGACTTGGAATGTGCAGAGAGCTCATAAGTAAGAATTTAAAAAAGCATTACCTTTCTCGTCCCTTCTACTTCACCAGCGGGCTCTTGTATCATGTGGTAAGAGCTGTCTGAGTTCCTCCTCGTGCTATTGGCACTGTGAAGTTTTATACTGTACTACTTATTTGTACACTCACACATTGATACCTCTCAAAAGAGGAGGGCTGGGGCTTTGTTTGGGATTGGTTAGAATCAGAGTGACATCAGCAGATGACTAGTTTTTTCAGTGTCAGACATTTCATAATTCATTATCTAATGGAAATCCCTTTTGGCTTCTGAGACACTACTGGGTGATGCACTGAGCCAGTGAAACCTCTGGCTGTGACCAATCTACCTTTCACAAAAAGGCTGGAATCAAATAGACATATCTGAAAGAGTGTTCAGCTTTCAACAGTTACCACTTCCTCTCATCTTGTCAGGATCAGTTTTGTGTCTTTACATAAAACCTCTGTGACTTCATGAAGTTGCTTCTATTTATAAAGTATTTTACTTTTTCTTTCAGGAAAGAAAATTCATAGTGTTCTTTATAGAGATTTTAATTTTATTATTTTTAATTAACCTATTTCATTGAGGAAAAACATAGGAAATTATGAATACCTATATGATGCTCTCCCCTCCCCTGACTCACACTATTCTTTTACCTCTATAAAATTGAATGCCTGCTTCATAAATCATTTATCACTAAGAACTTGGGAAATGGTCATTCTCTGCAGGTGAACTTCCTAAGTATCTTCCCAGGTCTTTAGAATCCCATCGTGACAACAACAAAAAATCATAACTTTTTATCAGAACTTCAAGTCATATCATTTCTGACTTGTTACAAATGTAACATGATGAGGGAACACTCCTTGAAATAGGGATAAGGTTAGGTTTGGGGGTTTTTGGGGGGTGGAGCTAGCAAGTCTGGGAAATAACACAGGAAAAAAGACCCCTCAGACAAGCATGGTGCAGAAGAGTTGTTCTAAGGAGTATAGCTGAAGCACAGGCTGGGTTCTCATGACAAGTTGAATAAAATGTGCAAAATTGGGAGCTAATGAGAGCCATATGACCAGATATGTTGTTTTGTATGCAGGATTTAACATGCATAAAATAAACTTTTCACTGTGCCCACAAGCAAAATATTGAGGCTCTGGCCTCCTGATGTGTGTTTGAAGCAGGTTCCTTCAGGACAGCAGAAGTTTTCTGTGTGAGAGGGTCTCTCTTGGCTAGATCCAGACAAAGTGTGGGTGCT
This sequence comes from Pedetes capensis, assembly GCA_007922755.1. NCBI lineage: Eukaryota > Metazoa > Chordata > Mammalia > Rodentia > Pedetidae > Pedetes > Pedetes capensis. Next base: position 149,790 of record VMDO01000982.1, read on the forward strand.
AGCTGTATGTGGGGGAGGAAGGGAGAGGAGTATTCTAAGAACTGCATATGCAGAACTGAAGTAGGAAATAAAGTCATTCGGTTGTAGAGGAAGAGGGGGAATCTGAGTGGCAAAGACAGAAATAGGATCAGTGGTGGTGAACTCCGAGACTGCCCCTCAGTTTAAAATTGGATAAACTCCAACTCCTTGTAAGAAGGGAACTTTCTCCCTTTATTTAATGAGAACTAGTGGACAGCGATTGCCTTCAGGGCGTCTGAACTCACCCTCTTCCGCAGGCATGAACCCTGGTGTCTTGAAAGTACCATAATGCCCCCTAAAGTAGTGCCCGGGCACAAAAGGACCCACTTCAGACCCCATTTCCACTGCCCCTCACCGTGCCATGAAACCTCAGGGCTCAGTATTCCCAGCTATAAAATGGGATCCAGAATGCTAAACTGCAGGGTCAAACTGTGCTCATAAAAGTATACGTACATGATGCTATTTCTGAGCAGCTCCGTGGTTCTTTTAAAACATTTATGTCACAGGAATGTGTAGTGCTCTGATTCAAGGGGCCACTCCATACGTGGGACTCTGAGACCATGATGGCCGTCTGATGCCACCAAAGTGCCCCTGCCAGGCCAGCCTAGCAGCTGTACAGGAATTCTCCACCTGCATCACCAGCCTGAGAGCTGAACCACAGTGGAAAAGCCTCCTCACTCCTGGGAAATCAAGGTGGAGGGTGGCAGGGGGAGCAGACAGGGTCAAACAGCTTCTATGGAATATTCTGGACTGGGAATTCCTTTCTCCTTGCTGAACTCAAGGGCCCAGGGCGTGAGCTGCTCACCCCAGATCTGACAAGCATCTCCTTTCCTTCCACGGTCTGGTTTCTCTTTCACTTCCGGCCCCTCCCCGGAGCTCCCCGCCCCCAGGCCTGCGGTCCCGCTTTTCCCCTGCTACCGTACCTTGAGCAACACCTGCTGGCAGGTCCCCGGATCACGCCGGATCGCGGCTCCAGACCAGCTCGCGGGACGCCGGGAGTCCGGGCCAAGCCGTTCCAAACGGCCGCCTCTATTTTTACCCTGAACACCAGCGAGGGCAACTTCTTTTAAGAGAAGCTCTTGATTTTTCCCCCCTTTTGGCAGCTAAAGAATTCGGGGAGGAGAAAAAAAATCACTGCTCAGTGAGTGCAGCTGGGAATCTCTGAACCCAGCGCTCAGTGCCAGGGACTGAAACCACCACAAATGTCAGGGACCCGGACCTGCAGAGGGCCCGGCGGGCTCCCCCGCGGACAGAGGCGGCCGGGGAGCGCTCACGCCCCGCGCCCGCGAGCTGCCCCCTTGATGAGTGTGGGGTTCGTGCCACTAGCTACCGCCTGGCAGCGTGGCCCGCCGCCACCGCGCTCTGCACCTAGCGGAGGCGTTTGATCTACTGGCTACTCCACTGAGCTCCCAAGTACACGCTGGAGCTTTTGCGGGGCTCTGGCTCGCTGGGCCGAGCAGCCCCAGCGAGCCCCATAGAGCAGCTTGCTGCGAGAAGGAGCCGGGAGGGAGGGAAACTGGTACCTTATTTTACTGTAATTGCAAAAGGAACGATGTGCCAGAGATTTATATTTAGAAGTTGTATGTTTCTACTTTTATGTAAATGGAGCAATTAGGGCCTGTCTTGCTGCTGCTAACTCCAATGCTTGTGCATTGCTGGGGAGCTGGTGTTTCCAATCACAATTAGTGAGCTGGTCAAAAACAAAGTTCATTTGAGGATAAGAGCTCAGTTGTGAGAATGGGGGGGGGGAACGGACATTTGGGTGCTGGCCTATGGGTTGCATTGACACGTCCCTTAGGGGCACAACTCACCCTGTACTGGTGTTTCCCCCTACCCTGGCAGCAGCTGTCCCCATACAAAGTTGGCATAGTTCAAGAGGCAAGAATGTTCACTTTTCTTCTCAAGCAAACCGTATGTCCTTCGGCTCTCATCCAGGCTATTAATTGGTCTCTTTCTTCACTACTCCTGGAAGAAGGAGACAGGCCTGGAAAAGGGGCCATTTTTCATGGCTCTATTATTTTAGCTGCTGCTCACGGATCACTGTAATTCGGTCAAAAATACAAGTCAGGAGACGCAAAAACCCCAAGCAGGTGACTGGGAAGTTGTCCTCTGATTCAACTAAATGACACAGGCTGAGGGTTCAGAGGAGCAGACAAGGCTGCTGACGAGTCAGGGTGTTTTAGTTTCTTCCTATGAAAAATCTGTTTCCAAAGAAGCATGATTTCTGCTTCATCCTGTCTGGGAAAGTGCACATAAAACGTGACTATGGAGAGAAATCAAAAGGACTCGCGAGGTGTTCTCAGCAGCTGAGTGTTATTCTGGGCTCGGGCAGGAAAGCCTGGACTCCTTGGTAAGCACTGACTCCCTCCCTGGAGAGGCAGCTCAGGATCCAGAAAACGTGGGCAGGAGCCAAGATGATATTTGCTGCAGTAGATTGCAGGAGTCGGTGACTAAGGGTCTCATCAAATGGTTTAAATGGAATATGGAATTGGCAGACCCTGCCTCTTTCCTGGACAGCCACAGCCTCCACATAGCCTGGGCTGGATATTAAGTAGGAAGGTTTGGGACAAGGATGGATTAGCACTTCACATACAAATTAAACTTGGAGGCTGTTTGGCTTTTAAGTGAAGTCAATGAATGAATACGGGTAGTTCAAAACAGAGGAGGAGAGGGAAACATTAAAATTCCTCTGAAATCCATTAGAAACAACAGGGTCAGAAATAGTTAATCCAGAACTGCGTGATTCCAGAGTTTCACTTTTTGCTCTGAACCACCGGCATACCCTGCAATGTTTTTGTGTTGAGAGCATCTCTTTGCAGGGTATTAAATGTTGTCGGAATGAGGAGTCCAGAACCAAAACCTATGACAATTAGGGAAAGCAGCAGCAGTGGCAGTAGCAAGTCCGATGAGGGAACTTCTTCATTCCACAGCAATGGTTCTCAGCTGGGCTGATTTCGCTCACCAGGGGACATCTGACAGTCCTTGAAGGCATTTTGGGTTGTCATAGTGGGAGGGAGATGCCACTGACATCTAATGAGTTGAGGCCAGAGATGCTGCTAAACATCCTACAATGCCCAGGAGAGTCCCCGCAACAGAGAAATGATCTGGCCTGAATGTCAATGGCTCTGCAATTGGGAAATACAAAGTTCAAGTTACAATATTAAGTTTCACCCAATTCTCTTTCCATCCATGCTGCAAGAAGGTTTGGAAACCCAAGTCATGATAATGGAAAATTTTATAACGAGTGTGAAATATTATTGATTCAAGTGAATCAATTGTGTGTATGCTTCCTTGTGTGTATGTGCTACCTGATTACTAGAGTCCCACACCAGGCTCTATATCCCAGAGCTGTCCCCTCCCCAGGCAACACTGTTGTTCCCACCAACTTGCTCATATGGTCTCAATATATTTCCTGCCGACTTTTGGGTGTAACCAAAAGCAGAAGCTTGGTGACCAGCAACAAAATGAGATGAACTGCCTGACACCCAAGTTGTTAGAAAGGCAACAAAGTCATGAAAAAGAAGAAGTGAATGAGGCATTGGGTTCCTCATTTTAGCAATTCAGTATCAGATAAATCCATGCAACAGAGAATTCCCTGAAGTAAAATTCACATACATGAGATTACCATGCCTTTCTCCTGAAAACAACAACAAAAAATTGGTGGGGCTTGCTTTTATTTGTTTAATGCCTTAGGGGAATGACACACAGTCAATATCCAAAGAGATAAAACGGAGTGCTTTTCTAAACACTAATACTCCTTCCAAGCCATGTCATAGCCTCTAAACTTCCTTTGCAGAAGAAGTGGTGGGCTATTAAATGCAGGCCATGCCCTTCCAGGTGTTGCTCTCCTGGGAGGATGGGGGAACGTCTTGCGAAGGATCCCATAGCAGAGAAAGTAATGAGAAGAATCAACAAATGTTAGGGAAGTTTACAAAACGGAAGTTGCCTGGATCAAACTAGCTTAGATGTGAAATGTTGTTATCCAGATGATGAGGGCCAACTTCCATGGTCTTAGCCCCCAAGGGACTTGGGTCATCCAGAAAGGAGAAGGTAGGTCAGAGCCATGAGGAAAACATCTTAGACATTCAGACGCCAGGTCTTCTCCTCCAGGATGCAACCCCAGTCTCCCCAGGTAAGTCATCATTTTGGGACCAAAGTCCTCAATCAGCTTCCTAATGATTCAGATACACATAGATTTCTTCCCAAGAAGTAACCATTTAGTACATGCAGAAAGCTCACTAATCACTTACAACTTCTATAGAGAAACATACATGGGAAAAAAACCACACTAACTCAAACTGAATAAACATGCCCTCTCGAAGGGCTTCCTGACCAATAATGTATTTCTAAATTGTTATAATTCTGTTCTAACCCAATCAGGAAACATCTGCTACAGCAACTGATCTTCATATTTCCCCACAAGATTACTGAAAAATACTCCCAAACGAACGTATAACACATTGTAACAATCATTTTCCTCACCTGGATCCCCTCTCGTCATAAGCTCCATGTTGCTGATTTGAGGACACAGAGGTTTAGCATGTAGATGCCATTGGGCGGATAAGAGAGCAGAAACCTTGATTCTAATCCACTTTTGCTTATCCACAAAGATACTCCCAACCCATTGCCAAATTATAGCTTTGGAGGGTAAAAACCAATAGAAAAGCCTGGAGCAGTCCTGTGTGTATTTTTTTTTTTTTAATCAGAGAATCACTGTGTCCCTATGTCCAGCTAGAGAGTCCAAAGGTTCTTCCAAAGGAGCAGCTCCCAGGCACGTCCCGGCAGCACAACTCCAGTGCCACTGTCCACGAGCACTGTGAACTCACATGTACCTACCCTGACAGCACGCGCTGGCAGCTGCTCAGCTCAGTTAGTAAATATTTCCAGGTGCCCTGTTCTAATTTTAGGAAAGTCAGGTTTGCAAAGGTGAAATAGCAAGCAGGCCTTCTGTCAGTCTTAATCGGCTTAGAAAAGCAAACTGTAAGTATGTACAATATTCTTGTGGTGTTTAACTGGAATCACTGAATCCTACAACCAGTCTTGAACTTTCAAAAAACAACTGAAGGTCCCTTGTCCCAAAGACTTACTGAGCTCTTCTTGAAAGATGGGATAGAATAATGAATGAATAAAAAGCCATAGTATTGGAAGGGGAAAAAAAATCTCTAGCAAATCTCTTTCTCAAAGGCCAGGGGTTAATTTTTGATCACTTAATGAAACAGGGGCAGAAAGCCAATAATGTCATTTTGGCCAACTCCAACATCATTTAGCTCTGAGATGAGAATAATTAAAATGGTGCTCCCTGTAGAAAAGAGTTCACCCAATAAGTTCCTTAACTTTGAAGGAGCTTTTGTTTTATTAGATGCTGTTAGCTTCATGTTAGTCACAGGGAAAAAAATGCCCACATACACACGCACGACTAAATGTAGTCAGTTTGCTCAGCTGCTGCTGATGTCACTGCTGCCCACTAGGAGTGAGTTACTGTAATAACCCCCTTTATTAATCATAGGCTGGAGGAAGCACAAAGTGGGTGACATCATTAGGCAAAGGACTGGCTAAATCATGCTCCAATTTACTCAGCTTTATTATAACATTTCTCAAGTGTCATATGAAAGGGATTACCATTTCACACTTTCCCCCTCTGAGCAATCATCCCTAACCTTCAATTCAGACTCCCAGAGAAAAGCTTAGCTTTTTAGAGGGAGGCATGGAAGGGACAAATCTCACTAAGGGTCCTTGTTCCAGCATGAAACATCCTCCTCGGATCAGCTTCTCCCTAGGCTTGAGATGGAGGCCATTTCCAGAATGATAGCATCCCAAATGACTCTCCACTCACCTAGAGTGGTGGAATCTGATTGGAGAAGAGAGCTGTCATGAAGACGACCTTGATGGTCCAGTGTGGCATTGTTGTGCATGCCCTCTTGGTGACTGAGGGCTCAGGCTCTGTATACCTGAACTCTGAAATGTGCAGATGCCACCTGGAGATATGGTAAAAGGTTGTGGATAATAGCTTGGATCTTGTTCAAATTCAAGAGTCATCACTTTCAAACTCAAGGATGCTGGATAAATGACTGGCCCTATCAGTAGTTCAGCTTCTCTGATTAGTAAATGCTGATGATAATGCACCTCCTTCACAGGTGGGTTTTTGTGGGGGCCGAATGAATCAATACAGGTACAGTACATAGAATGTGCCTGGTACATTGTAAATGTTGCTCACTGGTATTATTTCTCTTTTTCCCTTAAAAAGCTTTGTTGGATGAACTAAGCTTTCTGTGTCCTATTCTATAGAACAGTGGAAAGATATGCAAATGTTCTGTGAGCAGCAGAGTACATTGATTGCAGGGGAAGCCCAACTGCACACTCAGCTCAGTCACTAGCTGGAAAGTTGCAAGTCCTTCCATCTCTCTGTGGTCCAGATTCCCATATACTTCTACTTATCCAACAAAGCATTTCTGGAAACTATACGAGGCACATGATTAAAACCAAAAGAAGACATGGGCTCAAAGCCTCTCATCATGATACTGCCATTTCCTTTAGAACAGATAGAACTGTCAGTCTGTTCCATGGCTATGGATATATTTGAAAAAAAAGGGGGGGGGGAATCTCTCCATACTACTCTAGGCATAGGGAAAAACAAATGCTTTTTACCACAGTCCAAGCTATACTTTATCCTCTTAAACTAGCATCTTGGGCCTTTGCAGAAGCCATTTTATAGCTGTCTTTCCTCATTCCCTTATTTGCAGTCCCATCCTGAGGGTATTTTAAGGAGTCAAAATAAAACTTATTTAGGCGTGTATAAGAGGCACAATGATAGACCAAAAGAGTGAGCTGGAGTTTTGTAATATTTAGATAATGATGAAACCGACTCAGCCATTGCAGAATGCAGTAATTATATGGGAGAAGTTATTACTTAGGTCCATCTTTTCTCCATATTGAATTATAAGCAGTCTAGTAGGTGATGGGTTTGGCTTCCAGAATGATCAGCTGGTGCATTAAGGAGCTGCCAGACCATGGTACATGGTAAATAAAACAATAATACTTAGCAACTTTAGGATCTCCAGATTGGAAACTTCCTTTAAACAAGAAAGGATGCCAAGAAATCGATTTCCTCCTGACTGGTACCATGAGGGACAGCACATTCTTTGGATGAAACAAAGGAGGGTCTAGGTACAGTTAGTGAGTCGGTGGCTAAGTCATCCAACACCTTAGGCTGTAGTTGTGAAAGTGGCCACTTCTGTGAATCTTTCTGTGACTGCTAAAGGAACCAGGTCGATTGATGTTTTGGCTCAGTCTTCTCATGAAGGTGTACTCCTGGATTCCAGCAGCTGCCTATGTGGAACCAGGGCAAAGGGTTCATTACGCACAAATCATTAACATGGTGTTTGTTAACACTGTGACCAGAGTAAGCTCTCATAGGGGCACTTAAAACTACAGATCTCTCTTATGAAAATTTCTGAGTGACCCAGAAAATCAATGTGACTACTAGGGAAAGGGAATCCTACTGACCTGAGGAACATTCCAGACTTACCTGGTGACTGAGCTATTATGCCAGTGCAAGAGGCAGCAGCGCCCTCTTCTGGCGCATCTGCATGAGAAGGAAAGTTCTGAAGGTTGGCAAGGAGGGCTGCTTTTCCTAATTCACCTCCTCTCAATCCCCAAACCATTGCTTTTTAAGTGGCATCCATCCTGATTTTAAAGGTAACATACATTCTTGGTATAAAATATAGAATATGAGAATAAACATAAAAATGTAAGTCACATGTAACCATCTCTCCCAGAAATAACCATTACAATTTAGTGTATGTTGTTGTTGTTAGGTGCCGTCGAGTCGGTAACCAACTCATAGCAATCCTCTGTACAACAGGGGAAACACTATTGTCAGTGCTTCTCTGCTGTGCATAGGGTTTTCAATGGCAGATTGATTTTTGGGAGGGGGTTGCCAGGTCCTTCTCCCAAGCCTACAGCTTCTGGTGTTCCCAGGCAGTCTCCCATCCAGGCACCAACCAGGCCCGACCCTGCTTAGCTTCCGAGATCTGACGGGACGGATGCCACAGGGCTATGGCTGCAGGCATTTAGTGTATAAGTAAAACAAAATTTCAAAAGAACTATAATTTTGTAAATGGATATTTTTCACCTGTAATTATATCCTGAATATTTTCTTTTTTTTTTTCTTTTTTTTTTTTTTTCTGATGTGGGGTTGTACTTGGAGGTTGAACCCAGAGGCTTGCACGTACTTTCCAAGTGCTCTACCATTGGGCTGCACCCCAGCCCATTTCTTACTTTTTATTTTGAGACAGGATCTCGCTAAGTTACACAGGCTGACTCTGGCCTGAAACTTGGGATCCTCCTGCCTCCACTTCTCGAGTCGCTGGAATTACAGGCATGTACCACTATGCCTGACAATGTGTTGAATATTTTCAGTGTCCAAATTACTTCTTGAAAACATTAGTGACTGGGGAGTAATCTATCAAATAGATGCCTTTATTTTTTTAAACCAGTACACTTTTATTGTACATTAAAGCTATTTCCAAAATTTCACAATGATAAATAGTATTGAAGAATTTTTTGATGTTTTGAGTGTATCTCTTATTACTTAAGATATATTCCTAGAAGATGAATTATTTTATCTAACAATATGGATATTTTTAAGATTTTTAAGCATATTATCGAACTTCTAATAGTTTTTACCTATTTACATTACAACTAACAGTGTAAAAGTGTGATCCCTTCACCATGTTTTAGCCTGGGTATTATTATAGTTCCTTCTCTTTTCAAGCCAAATCTAAGATTTCATTACATACAAATGTATATAAATATATTTTATTATTAATGAAAACTCTTTATATTAAGGACTGCAACCCATTAATTTGCTACCCATTGTTGTAATTTTCCCTCATTGGTTCTTTGCCTTTTAATTTTGTTTACAGTGTTTCAGACAAAAGAAAAGTTTAAATTTTCATATGGACCAGCCTAGGAATCTGTGTATACTGAGGCTTCTCCATCAAGAAATCAAATCAATATACACCTATGTTTTTCCTCTACGTATTTTTGGACATTTCATTCTTTGAGCTAAAATATCTGGGATTCTGGGATATATTTTAATGTACAAAACAAGGAAGAGCTACAAATTTCAAAATTTTCTTCCAATGATTGAGTCAGTACTGTTTATGGATTTCCCCTTTGGGAATGCTATTTTATAAAAATCCTATCACTGGGGAAAAAGAAAAAGAAATGTGCACAGATGTAAGACCTGTATTTAATTGCATCTTTTTTTTTTTTTCATACTAGGGGCTGAACCCAAGACCTTACACATGCTTTGTGAGCAGTCCACCACTGGACTACACCACTAACCCCTTTTTAATTTTTTATCTTGAGTCCCGGTCTCACTAATTTATGCAGGCTGCCTCTAGTCTCAAACACAAGATGCTTCTGCCTCAGCCTTCTGAGCTGCTGGGATTATAGGCCTGCAACACCATGCCTGACTGCATTGCTGAACTTTCTATCCCTTTCCCTTCATATTCTTTTCTCGTTTTAATGTGATTCTTTTAACTCTAGTTTCATCATATCTCTGGTCTCAAGTCCACACCCAACAGTTATCTTGATTCAAATAACATTCTCTAGGGCTTTATAAAAGTTGTAGATAATTCTAGGTTTCTCTACCTGTCATTACTCAAAGTGGTCATTTAATGATATTATATCATGGGACAGCATTTACTTTTAGTTAAAATAGATTTTTTCCTGATTATAGAAAACAAATATCCATTCTAAAAATGCAAACACATTGGGGGCAAAAAAAGGAGGGAATGAAAAAGAGAGAAAGAATAGAGGAAAGGAGGGAAGAAAGGATCCATAGAATTGAACTACCCAAAAAAAAATCCCTGAAAAAATAATTATGCTTTATGTCTTCCCAGAAACAGAGAGATAGATCTTTCCTAGAAACAGAAAGATCTTTCCTAGAAACAAAGAGATCTTTCCTTATCTCAGGAATATTTTCTTCTATTGCATTTTTGACAAATATTTTTGTTTGTTTCTAACATTTTCTTGAATGTGTAACTAAATTGTTGATTTTAAAACCCTTTAGTTTCTGAGTGGCTCTTTAGCTGTCATTACTGTTTTATTTAGTTCCTTCTTGTAAGTTGCAGAATTTATGCAGAAGCCCTCTGCTGTCATTTTGTTTTTTGAATAGTATAAGACAACAAGACCTTATTTGCCCCAAAATCATGTAGGTGCATCTCATCTACCTTCCTTTCTACTTTCCTGAACTCCAGTGAGACCTTGCCTTAACTCTTTTCCTAGAGAGTGGGTGCTGATGCCCTCTGGCACCTCACAAAGAGAAAAAGCCCTAGGCAGGGCTGCCATGAGACCTGCAGCCGAGTTGGGAGGGCATCCCATCCATGGGGAATCCTCCTGGCTCTCAGCTCACTCCCTGACTTTGGAATTAACTTGGTGTAAAAGATGCTGCAGTCTGAAGCCCTTTTTGTTTTGTCCTACTACCATGTATTTTACTCTGCATCATCGCCCCTATTTACTGCTCTTATCCCTGGTTTTCCTTTCTCATCTCTGACAATCCCTGCTTTCCCCATTCTAGAGGTGAGTCTGTGCCACCATTAACAAAACTTTGTGGGAGAAAATGAAGTTGACCCCATGCTGCGCAAGTACTTCAGACTGGCTTGTCCTCTTGTCTTTGAGTCTTTTCAACTCCAACCACCATCTTGAGGGCCTTGTCCTGCTAGTTGTAGCTACCTGGCTGGCTGCTCCTGTCTTGCTGATCTCTACTTGTACAGTAGTCTTCACGCCACCCCTACTCTTGGGTTGGCTGCCTGTTCCCACTAGTACCTGATTCCCCAGAGTCTGCTGCATATAGATTCTTTGTTGGACACTTTCCTCCCTGACCCTGTGTGTGGGTGGGACCTTAGACAGCTCCAGTGCTGCCTTTCCTCTTACAGAGACTATATTAGGTCCACAGGAGTCTCCCATGTTCTGGCCCACTATTAGTGGAGATACAGTATCTTCTCAAACACAGCTGCTCTTCTTTTTCTCTACATTACTATAGACCAGTTTACATATTTTCACATACGAGTTAGACATTAATATGCAGAGTCCCACCCGCCAGCTGCAGGGGCACTGTTGAAAGAAAGCCTACATTCTGTCACTCAAGTTGAAGCATGTGGCTGCTGCCCCTTGGGAGAGATGGGACTAATGGGGAGGGGGAGTTTTCTGAAAGCGTCTCACAAACTTGTCTTTCTGTCCATGCTCATAACCTTCTATAGCCTCCAGGTCTGTAAGGAGTATAACCTCCCACACCCTGCTCTCACATATCTCCTTTAACTATTCCTTACTCTAGTATCTCTGATTGCTGTTTGATATCTTGGCCTCTGAGTTCAAATTTCAATTTTAAGCACCATAGACTAGCAACATTTCTTTCCTATTATAATTCGAGGGGGAAATAGTCTTCTGTTGATTTTAAGACATCATTATTATGAGATCTATTTCTTATAGCTACCAGTCCCTTTGCAGGAGAGATCAGGGCCTGAGAAGAACAGAATGTTAAAGACCGCGTCTTGGAAATCCTCCTATTTAAGAGGTGAGTGCCTGCTTATTATTTGCAGAATTTATGCAGAATCCTATTGCCACTTTATTTTGTGCCAACTCACTTTTGAATAGTATAAAACAGCAAGACCACTATTTGCCCCCAAATAGCGTAGATGTTGGGCTGGGATTTAGCTCAGTGGGTAGAGCGCTGCACTGCAGTCTCTGAGGTCCCAAGTTCAATTCCCAGTACCACAAAAATGGGAGAAGGGCCTGGCAATCCACTCCCAAGGCAATCCCAAAACAGTCAGCCATTGAAAACCCTATGAGGGTAGCTATGAGTCGCATACCGACTCGACGGCACCTAACAACAACAACAAGCATAGATGTGTCTCACTCCAGTGAAGCCTTGCACAGGTTTTATCCTGTGCAGAATTTTGAGCAACAGCTCACTGTGGAACAGAAAAGAAAGTGTAGGGCATCGTCCAGGAAGCCAAAAAAAGTAAGTGTTTGATGATACAAGGTGGTAAAAAAACAGGAAAGTTTAGCAGATGTGACAATTCTCAGATTAGTGCCAGTTCTAGCCTGCCCGCCATGGCTTCATCATTGGGGACAAATGTCAGTGATAGAAAAAAGAGAGAGGATTATGGAGATTCATCTATGATAGATTATCCTTCCACAAGTTGTGAAGAAATGGAAGCATGACTAGAGACGAGAGCACTGAGGATTGGGAAAAAGCCCTTTTTCCTTTTGAGATCCGAGAGTAAGTATGTTCTTCTGAGAGAAATGAGCAAATAACGAAAGATAAAGATGAGAGAATAGGGAAGTAAGTTTTCTGCACTACTAAGAAATAATAGACTGAGTATTTAAAAGCCTCAAACCCAACACTATTGGCACAAGACTGTAATTCTCAGAGCTGGGAGCAGAGGATCACAAGTTCAAGGCCAAAGGTAGCTGCGCAACATAGTGAGACTCTGACTCAAAATAAAAAATAAAAAGGTGAAGAAGCCTCCCTAGGCAGATGGCTCAGTGGTTGAGCACTTGCCTAACATGTATGAGGCTCTGGGTTCAACCCCTCAGTACTAAAATAAAATAAAATAAAGCTCAATTTCAAACCACTTCATACCTCCTCCAAGTGGACCCTGTGTCCATCTCTGCCCTCAGGCCATTCAAAAATCAACACTCAGAACAACCAGGGCAAAACTGTAAGAAGTTTCTGTTCACACATTCCCATGATTTCTGGACTCACTCAAGTCTTCACTGGGGCAGAAATTGGCTACATGATCTGGCTGTGTCCTTGACCACATCTTCTTCTCTGTTACTCCTTGCTTTCTCTGTTCTTCCCACACGGGCTTCCCTTGCTATTCCTCCAACACACTAACAGTACACATTGCCCAGAGCCTGTTGGATGGAATTTCTGAAAAGGATATAGATTCTCAGAAGGCCCTGATTTAGGATGATGCTAAAAGCTGCCATGCAAGCATTAATTGACCTTAAATTTTGACACTGAAAATATAATGTCTATGGTATGCATTATATTTAAGTTCTTATGTCATGAGAAAAATTTAAGTGCAATACTTACATATATTATATATATATTAGTTGTTGTTAGCTGCCATTGAGTCAGGTCCAATTCATCTGTACAATAGAACAAAACACTCCTCAACACTGCCATGCCTGGCACTGTGTCAGTGCTTCTCTGCTATTCATAGGGTTTTCAGTGGTGGATTGGTTTGGGAGTAGATTGTCTGGTCCTTCTCCCTAGCCTGAAGCACCTGGTGTTGCCAGGAGTTCTCCCATCCAAGGACTAACCAGGCCAACCCTGCTTAGCTTCCGAGATCAGGTGGGATGGGATACTAGGGTGCTATGGCTTCAGACACACATATTAATAGAAGATCACTAATGATGAAAAACTTTTAACTTAGAATTGACTGGTTAGTATAGTACCTTCAACTTCTTCTTGCTGTACCTGCTCTCATGAGAATATTTCCAAAGATAAGAACTTCAAAGAGCATTGAAATAGGAGTGGGGATGATTTTTAATGTACCCCCACAGCTGGAGAGGACAGGTAACTTACTCTCTCTTTCTGATTTTTCTGATTGCATTAAATTTATGCCATGAGACTTCAGTTTGCCATATGTCAAGAAATGGACTTCACTCTGAAGTCTCCAAACTTCCCCCTGACCTAAATTCTGGGTGGAAGAGGGTAAGGTAGTGGTGACGAATGAGAAAGCTTGTCAAGTTTCTTTGCAGTCTTGTTGGACAGGAGAGCATCAGGTGTGGACCATCATCTCTCTCACCTGTATCTATCAAGAAATCTTCCTGCTTGATCTATGCACATCACAGCCAAATCATTCCTCTTTCTTAACAGTGAGGTCTTTCATTATTTTTCAAGTTCTAGTAAGTGTAATACATAAAGAAAAAGTAGTGAGTGAATCTCAGCAACATAACTTTTGAGTATTTCTTGGAAGATGTTATGAACCTGTTACTGATCTGATCTTTTAGGATAAAAATTCATAGACGAGACACATTACATTTCTTTAATCCTCAAATCAACATAAATAAATAAGAAATCAATCCTCTGCTATGGTTTTCTCTCCCACCAGCCCAAAGTTTCCTGGCTCCTCACCAGAGAAAAACCCCTCTCTTTAAGATGCCCAAGTCCCCTCAGGCTGGCATTGGGATCCCATGATCTTGGTTATACAGGTCCGCAAGGACAGAAGCTTTTCTGCTCTCCCTGGGCCTGTCCAGCCTCCTGTGTGTCTCCATTGCTTCAGGATGGAGATGGATGCCATATGGCAGGACACAAATATTCAATAGTTAATATACCATTCCTAATAGGAAACACTGGGTTGGGATTTAGCTCAGTTGATAGAGCACCGTTCTGTAGTCTCTGAGGTCCTGAGTTAGATTCCCAGTACCACAAAAACAGGAGAAGGATGTGACAATCCACTCCCAAGGCAATTCCAAAACAATCAGCCATTGAAAACCCTGTAAGGGTCACTATGAGTCAGATACAACTCAATGGCACTTAACAACAACAATAGGAAACACCAATGTACAATACTAGAAATTATTTTCAAAAGGTAGATGGCTTCTCCAAACCCCACTTTATAGATGAAAGAAAAGACACATAAATTGACTAGTCCAGCTTGATACAGCTGTACAGTGGTAGAGCCAAGTTACAGACCCAGCTCTGCCCTAGCCCTAAAACCATGCATGCATCAGTCACCATAATGTACTGGTGGACCTGGCATGTGTTGGGATGTACTAAGTACTGGAAACTCTATGGCATTGTCTCCTTTAATTGTACAACATCCACATGAATAGATGTTATTAATCCATTTTACATATGAACCAGACCAAGAAGATGGTGAATTAATTCCTCACTCACTCTTCAACGGCAATCTGGCTTGTCCCCAGAGAGCCATTACAATCATTCTGACAAATATCACCAATAATAGTCTATGTAGAAAATTTCAGTTCACCTCTTTCCTTCCTTGGCCATTCCTTCCCCAATGCTCTCATCCCATGCTCCTATTCCATGCCCCCCACTCACCGAGGGCTCCCCACAGGCTCTCTGGTAGGCTTGCTTCTTGTTGGTTTTCTGATTTTCTCCATCTAGATTCAGACTCTCTTTGAGAGGTTGTCTCCACAGTCTCTAACTCATAATGCTGATGATCCCCAAAGCTCTCTCTGGCCCTATGTGTTCCCTGAGCTTCAGACTGTTATTGACACCCATGGACTGATTTTACCCATTCAGATAAAAACAATAACCACATTGTAATGATTTACCTTCTACATATTTCTCTGATCTAGGTCTGTCCTATTGACCAAGTAAGAAGGCTTAGAACCTTACCTTAGGTTCTACCAAAAAGAAAACCTCGGCAAATATTGGTTGTTAATTTTACTAACCTATAAATAATAACAATAACTACTGCCGTTACAGAGGCACACTGTGATGCTGCAGACCACCCTGCTGATTCGCCAGGTGTGGGATCCCTTGGATGAGTGTTCCTACTCTTTCTTCTTTTCTTTATGCTTCCTTATATTCTATGTTTGCCCCATGTGTACTGAGACTTCTGCAACTGTGCCTTCCATCTCTTTTACTTTTGTTTTGACTTGTATTTTCAACCTGTAAAAGCATTTGTATTACATTCTTTGTTTCCTTTCTGCCTTTGGGTTTCATTTCTTCTTGAACATGTTTAAGGATATTTTTTAAAGTGTTACTAAAAAGCCAGGTGCAGTGGTATATGCCTATAATCCCAGTGATTTGGGAGGCAGAAGCAGAAGGATTGCAAATTCAAGACCAGAGATAGTCTATGTAATTTAGCAAGAACCTGTCTCAAAAAGTAAAAAAAAATGGGCTAGGAGTACAGCTCAGTGTTACAGCATTTGCAAAAGCATGGAAGCATGAGGCCCTGGATCCAACTCCCAATACTGCAAAAAAAATAAAATAAAATAAAGTGAAGTGCTATTTAAAAAGACACTTTCTATTCTTTACCCTGAATAATTTCTGTTTTCCATAACATCAAACTTTCTGCTTGTTCGTCTTTCATATTTCTGGTTTCCCTACTACCTGGCAGTCTGAGAGGCTGTCCCCTCGTATGTAAGGTAGAGTATGCCAATTATTGTAGCTGACCTGGCAGTTCCCACAGTGGGAATAGGTCCTTCCTGCTATAGGCCCAGTGGTCTGTTTCCTTCCTCTACCTCTTGATGACGGGAAACCTGTGATTTGGTTTGACTTAGTTCCCTGGATTTTAATTGTCATGCCTGGGAGATTGTCTAGCATATCATAAGAATCTCAAAATATAATAACTCATTGTTATTGAAGGCCT
The DNA here is from genome assembly GCA_007922755.1 of Pedetes capensis. NCBI lineage: Eukaryota > Metazoa > Chordata > Mammalia > Rodentia > Pedetidae > Pedetes > Pedetes capensis. Next base: position 166,172 of record VMDO01000982.1, read on the forward strand.
TTTGCTGCTATATTGGACAAGTTAGTTAGTAGAATCTAAAGAAAGCTTCTAATGGAACTAACCCAGTCCTGGGAAAGAAAGAAGAATTTATTTTAAGCATGATCAAACCGTTAAACCCATTTTCTTTTACTCTTGTTTTATTATAGAGACTTCCTAAAGTTAAACCAAAACAGAAAACGGCAATGCCAATCTGATAACTTGTTCCTTGTGCATCGAGAATGAGAAGACATGAATTCTGGTTCCATTTGTCTTAGGGACATCCTGAGACTTATCACTTACCTCACTAAATCCTAGGTCCTCTAAATATAGAGGTCATAAATCTCATCAGTTGCTTGTTTCCCAAGGTTTTGTGGGAATAAGTAAACATCTTATAATTCAGTCACCTTAGAAACAATGTGTCCTATAAACACCCATCAGCAGCCTTCATGGTTAAACTCATAACTGTACTCTATTCTATGTCTACACACAGTACCCCAGAAACGGTATATGGTTACACAGTTTGCTAACATGCACATGTTAGAGAAGTGTTTCTGGGTTGTCATCGATGAAGAAAAACTTGGTTGACTGAAATTATCAGGTAGTCACCTTCTCATCCTAATACTGAGTTGATGTTTCTCTCCATAGCTTTCTGTTTGCTT
>VMDO01000982.1:166909-240057 GCA_007922755.1 Pedetes capensis
TTTTTTTTTTTTTTTTTTTTTTTTTTTTTTTTTTTTTTTTTTTTTTTTTTTTTTTTTTTTGATGGGTACTAATAAGCTGTGTTTCATTTTGTTTTTCTTTACTTTCAAAATTCAAAAACTCATGATGGACTGAGAAGTGATACATTTTCTTAATATTTCCCAAAGCGTGGTTAGCCCTTCTCAAATCTGTACAGTCTGGTAATTCTATTAGCTCAAGAAAGTTTCTTTATAATTAATCTGGCTTCCTCTCCAATCTCTACTTTAGCTTTCCATTTTAGAAATCCCATAAAATATCAAACTTTCTATTTGTTCATCTATCATAGTTTTGGTTTTCTTTCTTCCCTTGGTATTCATCACTTGGTCTCCTTCTTTCCCGAAGAGCTACTGAAGTGTGTCTTTCTCATTAGTGGTGAATTTTATCCAGTATCTGTCTTGTCCTTTATAATCTCTAAAATGCATTTTAACTCTGCACTTATAATTTTAATTTCTATACAGTCTTATCTTATCTCTTAGCTCTTTTTCATTCTTTACTTCTTTCTAAATTATTTTATTGTTTTTATCTCATCACCCTCTTTTCAAGTTCCATTTTCTTAGACTGTTTCAGGTTACCAAATTTCTAAAATGTTCTATCAATAAAAACTTATAGGAAGAATATTTTTCCCTTGAATGCTAAATATCATGGGCACTTTTTTCAACTGCATAATTATCATGTTGGCCTTTTTTTCTTTTCATTTTTTTCACATGCAAAGAGAACTTTTCACATTCCATGTTTGTAATGAGATACAGCATGTTCATTCTTTGGCTCTGTTCTCTGCCTTAAAAGGTGAAATACCCTGGAAGAAAGGTTATTAGTCAATCTCAGGATCTGGCAAGGATACTTCTTCAGATTATTGACTCTGACATTCTGTACCAATAGTATACATGAAATCTATAGTTCCCAAGGCATACATTTACAGAGACACTTCCACTTTCAACACAGCAAGACCCTGCCTCAAAATAAAAAAATTAAAAAGGGGCTGGAAGGTGAAGGTCAGTGAAGGAGCCCTTTACTAGCATGCATGAGGGCCCTGAGCTCAAATCCCCAGCACTGTAAAAATAAAAAAGAAAAGAAGAGAAAAGAAAAGAAAAAAAGAAGAAAAAAAAGGAAAAAAAAAGTGCTTTTCTTCCTTTTCTGATGAAAAATACTCTTATTTTATGAGTCAATGCATTTGGCTAATCAGGTCTCAAGGAATCAACATTAATGAAAATATTCTCCAATTTTTTGGCTTAGCTATGTGTTGGTGTTGGTATAAAATAACAACTCTGCCTTAAGGAAACATAAAATAGCCCATTCTGAGCCAGTATGAGTGGCCATGTCCCTAGAAAACAGAGTCAAGTGATGCTGACATGAGCTTTTATAGCCACAGACATAGATTTATAGCCACAGACAAAGCCACATTTACCAAAGACATTAGTGGAGACATCAGGTAAGCAGGGCTGCAGCAAAGTAGGGACATCTCTCCCAGAGATTTCAGATGTGGCCTCATAGCATTGTCAGCTTTAGGACTGGTTAGAAGCTAGAGGTCTGCTAAGCTTAGCCATATATTTGGAACAGTTTACCTAATAGTTACAAGGAGGTGGGGTCAGATCCAGAGGTTGAAAGTAAATTGCTATTAAAGGAACTAAGAGAGTCCAAAATAATTTGGCTCTCCATCTACAAAATTCTACTTCTTCACCATCACCATGTTCTGCTCAGCTATGATCAAAGGGTCTGCACGATCTTTCAGACAGGTATTGCTTCTTCACACAGCTTCAGTTTCACAACAGTGTGGAAAAGAACCAAAAAGGGGAATCAGGAGGATGGCTTTTCTATGAAACAATGAAATAATTAAAATATGTTCCTCTATTCTATAATTGAAGTGGTTCTAAGGAAATACAGTTCTCTGTGCAAGCTTTTATGGAATATTTTGCCGATTACTTTCCCTCCTCTAATACACCACCAACTCCCGAAGCAATCCCAGAACAATCAGCCATTGAAAACCCTATGAAGGTCGCTGATGAGTGGGACACAACTTGACAGCACCTAACAACAATATACAATAAGATCCTGTACTAAAGTGGGCCTTTTTACACATTTCTTAACCATTTTCCTTCTCTGTCTTATCTATACCTTTCCAGCCTGTCTCATCATTCTTACCATTCTTTAATCATTTCTATTCAAAATGAGAGAATATGCATCATGACTTTGCTGCCGTTCCTAATCACAACTTTCTCTATCAAATACCCAATAGACAAAAATGTGTGACTGAATAGTGATTAGTTAAAGCATGGGAACAAATAAAATAACATGATGAATTCTAAATATAGTAATTATTAGAATTGCCATTAGTGATCACAACAGTTATTGACGTTTCTATGTTTGAGCAGGAAGCATCTCCAAATGTGTGAATGTGCCATGGAGTCACACAGGCTGACCTCCTGCAGGGTCTTCTGGAGCCATGAGTTCCACCACAGCCCAGACTGCCCAAATGCAATTCCCCCCACCCCCACCTCACTTTTCCATAGGAGCTGGGGGTGCCTAAGCCTTTGGAAGCCTCCCTCATCCCCTTTCCACATTGAATAAGTGCTACTGAACAGTGACAATGAGAGCAAGTGTTCCATCTCACTCTTCTCTTGAACACCTCTATTTAGGGAGCCACAAATGTTTCCCCAAGTAATTTATTCCATTGCTTTTCTGCACAGTCAAAAACAAAATGTTTTCCTACTGTCTCCCTAGAATGTGTTCATTTTCCTCTTGAGACTCAGCCCAGTACTCCCTGTCTTGTGATGTATACTACCCAAAACTACTTAGTGGTTAAGGCCTCATGCTGGGAGGGCCTTGTTTCAAATTTCTTGTTTCCAGGTAGCCAGTCCAAGAATATGTTCCTGGATCCTAGGTAGAAGCTGCATTTTGTTTCCACCCATTCATTATTAGAAGACAGCAAGAAAGAAAAGAAGGAAGGAAGAAAGAAAGAAGAAAATCTCTACTTAGTTGCCCATTTCTTTTTAAGTTTTAAAACTGCTGAGACAGAGAACAGGGGATCCAAAAGCTCTGTGGAGTGGCAAGTGCTGATGGTTGCATAGTGGCTACTGTCCCTTAGCTGACTTTCCAAAGTTGTCCTTCTTCCCAGGGAATGCTCTTAAGAAATTCCAACTAAGTGTTGTGTGTCCATGCATGTGAGCACAGCACACAGGTGTGTCTGTGTAAATGCAGCACACGGGCAGTCCGTGTTTGGGGGCAGCACTGAAGTGCCAGTCAGTGAAGATCCCCCATGTCCAGCAAGTCCTACGCTCAGCTCTCCAGCATTAGTCCTTCCTCTCTGCTGAGTAGGATCAGCAGTATGAGTCAAAAACCATTTCCCTTTGGCATGACCCCTAGACCTCTCATCCCCAAGTAACTACCCCAGTGTCGGGTGATACCTGCTGAGAAAAATGCTCTCCCTGATCCTTGAAGAATTGCCTAAGTGGCCTCTGAACAGTAAACTTCCCCAAATTCCTGTCCATATGCACTGCCTCCTATGGTGAGTGCTGGGAACCCCACTCTGACTCACAGCAACCACCCCTTTGGCTTAGGGAGAAGGCAGATATTAACAGCTAATTCTTTGCAGAGTTGTGGTAAGCGGCAGGAAGAACAAACAGAGTGCTGTGGAATCAGCACTCAGCCTTGTGAGATGTTTAAGTCGAAAAACAGTTATCTTTCCTTTCCGAAAAGGACAGCCAGGTTTTCCTTAAAAAGGACCTCAGTGGCTGAAAACCAAAGGAGAAGAAAGATTACAGTATCTTGAGGCCACAGTAATGAATAAAAAGTAATGCCTGAATGTGACTGAAACTTACAGTTTTGCCAAAGCATCTCCAACAAATCGGACCTGATTGGAGTTTGACACCAGCCCCTCTCTGCCACTACCATTATTACCATGAAGCTAACAGGATCATAATCATTGTCCCTGTTCCACGGATGAGTAAAACTAGGCTCTGGGAAGGCTTTCATGAATTGCTTGCGATCACACAGGTATAAATAAAAGAATAAGAGATTGTAAGCAAGGCTTCTCATTCCAAGTCAATGGATCTTCCTAGCACAGCCTTCAGAGAAACTGGCTGGGGAGTAGTGGTGAAGGGAGCATGACCAGACCTCAGATGGCCCATGTGACAGTGGCTTCAGCTTTATGAATCCATGAAGTTATTTCAAAGTGGTATAATGGGAGGGATGCCAGCCCAGATCCCAGCTCTCCCACTGACTGGCTCTAACTTTGAGCTAATCATTGAAAGCAACCATACCACACGACCCCCTTCCACACCAGCTGGAAGATTACAGAGCCAGCACCTAATGTCTTTTAAGTTCTCAATAAATACTATATGTTTTCTTTCTCTTTTAACCCCAGAAAGGAAGAAAAGTAAAACTATTTACTGTATAGTATAATAACAAGCCTACAACCATGCCACTCTGGCATCTGACCCCATCAGATCTCAGAAGCTAAGCAGAGTTGGCCTGTTTAGTCCTCGGATGGGAGAGCACCTGGGAATACCGGGTGCTGTAGGCTTGGAAGAAGGACCCAGCAGGAGACTCCAGAAACAACCAGCCATTAAAAAATCCCTATGAATAGCAGAGAAGCACTGACATAGTGCTGGTTCTGTTGTATATAGGGTCACTATGAGCTGGACCCAATTCGACAGCACCTAACAACAACAACAACAATAACAAAATGTCCCTTAATAAAGGAAGCACTGAGAAAATCTCCAAGTGGCCAGGCACCTGCAGAGACCTCATCACCCATAGGTAGCTGAAGTCCCAGGGGGCCAGAGGACATTCCCCACATTGATGATGCTCTCCCTGCCAGTTTTGCTCCAGGTCCCAGAGAGAGTTCCCAGGACCTCAGGGAGAGTGAATTTGTACCACTAGAGCTGAAGGAACAGGAACATGGTCTCTTTTAGGGAGCCACGAGGCAAAACAGAAGGAAGAGGAATTAGGCCCATAAATGAAATAGATGGATTGAAGGCCCTATTTTGAGTTCTTCTAAACATTTGTTCTCCTTTTACTTTGCCCTGTGAACTGCGTGTGCAACTGTCCTGAATTTCCATTCTGACCGATAAAGACATATAAGGCAAATTTGGGGCCCAGTCCTAGTCCGTGTTCATCTCAACATGAAATGTATTTCTAGTAGACTTCTGCTGCTAACCCATTTTCCCTGAAGATGGATTTCAACTACCTGTGGATAATGACCTCTAATTCTACACAGAATCCTAAGTAAGATGAGGTTACAATAGGAGAAAGAACCTCAGATAATTCTGAGAATGAATAGTGTTGGATCCTAAAGCAACCACTGTCAATGTTTCAAAACTCAGACATGCATTCTTACCTTCATCACTGCTGTTCTCAACCCCCAACTCTTCGATGACATACACAACTTGAAGACTATTCTATTCTAAACACTCCTGGGTAAGCCAGGCTGACCAACCCACCTGCCCCTCGGTTCCTCTGCACCCTTTCTCTTCATTTGTTCTCTCCATAGTGGTGTGCTTTTTCTTGGTCACACTGTCCTGGCTCTGAATTTTTTTATCTATTTCCCAGGTGACATCCACCTCTGCCCTGCTCCTATAACTGTTGAGAACATCCTGATTCACCTTTTGGTATTTTGTGCCTCAGCTTTCTTATAATTTATGAATCTTCTCAGGTGACAATCTCCTAGGACTCTGCATTGCAGCCCCAGTCCAGCTGGTCTCAAACAAGAAGGTCCCCTCAGCCCCACTCCACAGCAAACCTCCATTTTCCTTCCATCCTGTTATAACTGGAGGATTTCAGATCAATATACAGAAACCAGAGTCTAAAGGATAGAAAGTGGAAGCCCCATGACTTTCTTCCTGGTCATAAATCACCTATGGTTTCATTCCTCTGACCATTTCATGAAGGAAAGAGAAGACAGAGCATTGGGACAGACATAAGCAATGTCATCTTGAGTTGGCTTCTTGAAATGGGATGTTGGGGAAACAAGGTAAGGGCAAGCTTGTGGCTCTTTTCAGAAGTAAATTATCCAGCCACAGGGCCAGGAAAAACTGATTACATGATGTTTACAACTTGATCACGATGACTTTTAGAAATAACCTTTCATTTTTCCCTCTTCCCTCTACCATTGCCACTTAGCAAGGTTCCAGATCTATATTGTGGAATGGCTACTGATTACAGGGATCAGAATTCACATAAGTGAAAGGAGGTTTAGGAGATCGTGCTGGAGGAATTTAGTATGTGGGACCTTGTGTGCTCTCCCAAGTACTTTCAAACTACAAATATGTTCCAAAGGGGATGATTTTCAATTTGTGGAGTAGAGCAGGCAGTGTCTACCTAATGGAATTGTGGTAGTTGGATAGAAATATTTATCATTTTGTATATGATCTTTGCATACATTTTTACATGCAAAATAGACTGGGAGGGAATGGCAAATCTTATGATCATCTACTCAACAGCCACTTGCCTCCACTCTTCCCTCACTGAACTCTGATTTTGTTCATGGTCACCTGGTCTTCCAGGGAAGGCGGGAACTCTCTTCTGCCTCAGGGTGAATATTGATTGATTTAGTCTAATTATGGTAATTTTATTTTCTGGACCACTGATTCACCCAGAGGTGGATCCATCACACAATTCGCAACAGTGATGTGAAGTCTGGAATTTATGGAAAAGTTTTCCTTGCTCTTAACAGAATGGAAATAAGAAAAATACCTATTTTCTGTATTTGAATATCACTGTATGAGGATGTGATACTGGGGGCAGCCATCTTGTGACCCTGAAGAAGAGGAAGTCAATATTGTTGCAGGACAGTTGACGCCATTGAGCTGCTGTCTGAACTTCCCTGGAATTACTCAGTGCCCAGACTTCCTATTAGGTAAGATCATATCCACCTTTATTTATTCAGCCACATTTAGGCAGATCATGTGTTGCAGGCAGCATAATGCATCCTGGGTGATACAAAAACCATTGCTTGAGGCACCAAATCACAAGATTATTTGAGTGGGATGGCAATGGAGTTACTGACTCTCAGAGAAAAAGTAGCTTACCTAAATTATAGAAGTCAGATATCCTGGCTGGACCACTCTGTTTTCCATTCCCCCATGCTATCTTATAGGGAATTGTTTGCTAATTTTAAAGCCATTGGCATTCCTTTGCATTTGAGTGATTTTCTTATGATTATCACTGTCATTTTAAGTAAAATATTTAGCTTGCCTAACCAGATAATGGGAAATATTTAGCCAGAGGGTTAGAAACTAGACTCAACCTTGTAATTTATCACCTACAACTATATATCAAGCCAATGTCAGAGAGCTGAGAAAACGAATAAACAATGAGACAGCCGCTGCTAGTCTTTCGACGATATATGGCAGGGCTAGACATGCTCAACAATTACACCAAGCCATAAGTGCACATCCTGATGTAACCTGCAATCTTAAAGTTGCTTAATTTTCATTATTGATGTTTGGACATCCTCAAGGTCTTAACATTCTAAATCCTTTATCTTTCATGGCCATGTTCTTAGGAAAAAGGGAATATTTTTTTTTCTTGTTGTTTTGTTTTGTTTAAGTTCCACTTTGCATAGCGTGTCAGGCTTTTGTCCCTCTAGAGTTTGCATCCTGGCCACAAGGGAGCTGATGCATTTCTGATATGACTGGAAAACCCCAGCCCTGCGACCCTCCAGGGGAGACAGGACACAGTTTAAGCATGCTCCCAAGGGCTGTGTGCCTGTTGGGATGAGGCACAGGTAAGGGGAGTAGCTTACATCATAAAGGTTCAGAATCTTATAACAAGTGTTTGAAAAAAAAAATCTGTCGTGAGTAAGTCATAACATAGTCTTCATAACGCCAGGGCTACCATCCTGCTACCACAGAGTGTGGTCTCTTCTCTTTTGCCTTTTGAACTCTACCTAAGAAGCTAATTAATGCTAGATCACCATCTTCCAAGGACACTTGTGTGATTCCCACCCATTCCCTGCAAAATAGCCTTACTTTGACTAAGAAGGAAGGCCGGACCAAAACGTCCCATGTTTGGAAAAACTGCTGTGTTTGGATCACTGCATTCCAGTGGACAGTGGCAAAGGTGATAGCTGTGGAATCACTTGACCCCAGGGCTAACTCCTCCGGGAGAATCTTTGATGAAATGCTGACAGCAGGTTACCACTGTCATCTGGCCAAATTGGCAAGAAAAGCCACAAAAGGTTGATTTTGTGCTTGGGAGATATCTTTGCTGGAGTATTGACAGTACATGCATTTTCACAACTCCAAAACATAAGGGTTTCTGGAAATCTTCCTAAGAACTTCCTGTGGGCTGCTTGTGATGGCTGCAATCTTGCTGTCGGACAAAGTTGCCAGAGGGAAGCTACTCCTGTTCTAAAATCACATCTGTGCCGTTGGCTCTTTCACAGATTTGTCCCACAGAATGGTGTTTGTTCAGGAGCCTCTATAATTATTCCTGGATTGTTGAAATCCCTTCTCAAAGAAGCCCAGACAAGAATGAAGGTGGAACTGGAGGAGCAGGTGTCTGTTGCAGACCTGGTGTTCAGAAAGTCTATCTGGTTTTAGTATGCGCTGAGTGAAAATGAAACAAGCATGTCTGGCAGGCCTATCTTCATTTAACCATTTAGAAGATGGGATCTCCCTCTACTGAAATATACCTGTGTGACTAGTAACTGAGTCCTATTAAATCAGATTTTCTCTTTTTTCATCTAACTATGAGTTTTAATTACATGAAACGATTGCCGGGAAGATGATGATACACATTTATTTGAGCTTTGAGTGCCCTCTACTGGAACAAGAAAAAAGTAAGAAATCAATAGCACAGGTCTTACATGGGTCTGTCCTAACTATTAAGATGTTGTTATTCTTAGGAAAATAATTACAACAGTAAGACCCCAGGATACCTCATTCATGGTGACTTGATGGTACTAAAAATATATTCTAAAAATTACTTTAAAATGGACCGAAAGGACGCATTTTGTGGGGTTTATATTTATGAACCCTACATGTCTGTCAGCTTGTCATGCTGTAGGGACTTGCATGTTGCTGTGATGCTGAAAGTTATGCCACCAGTATTTCAGATGCCAGCAGGGCCACCCATGGTGGACAAGTTTCAGCTGAGCTTCCAGAGTAAGACAGACTAGGGAGAAGGACCCAGACAGCCCACTCCTAAAACATTTAGCCATTGAAAACCTATGAACAGCAGAGAAGCACTATCAGATATAGTGCCAGAAAATAAGTCTCCTAGGCTGGAAGCCATTCAAGAAATGACTAGGGGAAGAGTTGCCTCCTCAAAGTAGAGTCGACCTTAGTAAATGGAATAAAGCCCTGGGACCTCCTTTGCTGAAGTGATAATACCAAAAATGAGAAGAAACGTAGTGGCTACACCATTTGACCCAAACGTGAAAAGATCATGTGCATGGCACAGTGTTGTGTAGTCTTTTGTTCTGTTGTACAGAGGGCCACTATGTGTCAGATCGAACTCAATGGCACCTAACAATAAACATTTATGAAAAGTCTGAATGACATTAACAAGAAGTGTCTCTGTAGCCCACTGGCTGGCTTACCTCATTCCAGGGTCCACATGTCTCATGCTATTAGTTTTTGATTTATGCGGCTACGGCCTCTGGAATAAGGGTGGACTCTAGACCAGCATCCTTCTTTAAACCTTTCCTTCCATACCATGGGTGCTTTCAGCTTTCACTGGCATGAGGTATTTTGCGTCTCAGTGTCCCAGGCCTTTGACCTCCTCTGAACCATTTCCCCTGCCTTGGCTTTAACTTCGGCCACCACCCCCAAGGCCTCAATGCTCTACCTCTGATGTCCTGTATCTACAGCTCTCTGTGTGGACCACCAAGTCTCCTCTCCATCACATGACCTTCGTGCCTGCTCTGCCCACGCTCAGCATAGCCAGGCCTGAACTCCCTCCCTCACCTCTACTTAATCAGGTTTCAATCCATTCTTCTTTCAACTAACTTCCTAACTTGTCTGGACTCTGTGGTTTATTATTTCAATCACAATGTCAGCAATGCACTCATTTCTACCAACCTTTTGATCTTCTCTACTCGCTTTGCAAATAGTCTGTGCTACACAAGCCTAATGAGTCACTCGGAATGACTCTAATTTCTAAACTGCAAAGCACTGCTGATGAAATCCATTTGCTTTGCTCACTGGCTAATGATTCTTATGGCCAACTTCAGGTAGGACTTCAGGAATGCTCAACAACGCTCTTTCTTTGTTCTCCTAATCTCTCAAGGATTACTCAGCCTTATCTATTTCCCTTATTCTTAAAACTTCATTAGCTTCCTAAATTTCAGACAAGCAAACAAATAAAAAACCTGAGGCTAGTGGGTCTGTACTTTCCTTATCTTGAATTTGTGATTTGTCTTTACCTCCATCCATTCATCTCTTCTTGCATGGGGTAGTAGTCTTCGCCCCTTTGCTAGAACCTCCCTACACTTCCTAAATTTTTATTCCAACAATCTGTTCAGTTTTTCTCTCTCTCCACAGGTAATTCTTTCTTGGACCCAGACTAGAAACATTCCAGGTTATCTACCATCCTCCCCTCCAGACCTCAGAAATGGCATAATCTCTCAACCTCAAATCTCCCACAAATGTCTGTCCCATCTGCCCCTGTGAAACTTCTTGGGAGAGTTGCTTCTACTTGTCATCAACCACTCACTCCTGCACACACCTCCGTGTGGCTTCATGGTTCTATCACTAACCAGGAACTGCCATGACACAGGTAAATCCAAAAGTCTCTGCGACATCACTTGCCCACGAGGGTCTACTCTATTGCTCAACTGTCCCTCATGGAGGCTCTGGAGTCCAGGACAGCTGCTTACACTCCAGCTTCACCACAGGAAAGGACTCTTACCTGCAATTGTGCACACAGCTTCAACCTGCATCTCAGTGGCTTGAAAGTAGTCACTGTTCTAAACCTAGCTCCAAGGGATATTGGGAAATACAAGTCTTCATTCCAGTTGACCAGCTAAGAAATGTAGTTTGTATTATTATGAAAAAGGAGAAAACTGATTTGGGGGCATATTAAATTCTGCACACTAAATGCACACAGAAACAGAAGTGTAAAGAAAACAAATGAGATTGAGACTGAAAAATGCAATGAAGTACATTTCTTTCTTTCTTTCTTTCTTTTTTCTTTTTTTTTTTTTTTTTTTTTTTTTTTGCGGTACTGGGGGTTGAACCCAGGGCCTCACACTTGCATGCTTTGCAAGTGCTGTAATACTGAGCTGCACTCCTAGCCCTTTTTTTTTTTTTTTAACTTTTGAGACAGGGTCTCGCTAAATTATGCAGCCTGCCTCTGGTCTCAAACTTGCGATCCTCCTGCCTCTGCCTCCCAAGTTCCTGGGATTACAGACATGTACCACCATACCCAGCACGAAGTGCATTTTTATTAGTGCATAGCTATGGGATTTTGAACCAATATTTTGTGTGCAGCATCTACTGTTTGACAATTATGAAATTTTATATCTTAATATATGCAAAGTTTTTCAAGTGTTTAATGAATGCATAAACAAAAGACATACTCATTAAGACATACTCATTTTTGACTGAAAATAAATGAATATACATTAATTCATATAAAAAATTCTTAGCAGATCAAGTGTTAATGACTACCACAGTTACATTTTTAATATTTTTTCAATATTTGCAAACAACATTATATACAACAAAAGTGATGGCATCATTTTCAGTTCACAGACATTTGACAAGTTATCAACATTAAAGTTTTTATTCTCAATAATGATTTCTAAGTTAGAACTTGTTATTCCATTTGAGTCTCTTTCAGAGTATCAAGTTACACATTTTAAGCTACACATGTTTAATTCTCAATAACTTTTCAGTCTGATAGTAGTTGTAGTAAGAAATTTAGTACATTTTAACTTTACCAACTGTCCAATTTTTCTTTTTTAGTTGCTGCTAATTGACCTGGGATAGTGGACCAATTTTATTATTACTTCACTGATTTCATAGATGCAATTATTTTTAAAGAATTGTTCTGACACATTTGTATTTCTAATCTACATTTACAAGTTATGTAGCACCCTATATGATTTATTGGTTTTGACATTTACCTCAGATCCTTTTATAGGATTTTTTCCATTTTAATGATGCTATCCATGTTTTAAATTCCCTCTTTCATCAGTTGAAGCAAATCCTTTATTTTGTTTTGTTTTGTTTTGGCATACAAGAGTTTCATTTCATTCTGAAACATTTTTTATTGTTTTATATATACTACTACTCAATTGGAGTATAATATTCTTGTAATGTGTCCCAGATACATTACTTAGAAAGCTTAAAAGAATCAGCTATTATTAGAACCATTACAGAACTTCCACAATGTGGTTATTTCTGAAAAAAGTGTGTATTTCCTAAACTGCAGGAGCTTGTTTGTTGAGAGTATTGCTGGAGACACTGTAAATATGAAATATTTCTTATTTATTTTCTCTTAATTTTTCCCAAACTTTGTCTTTAACCATACTACAGTGAATTTCCCAGCTGTACCTTTCAAAAACACTTGAACAAATTCCATAGCATTTGCTTTATTAAACTGTATTGAGACAAAAGATTCCACCACAAACTTGATTTAAATGACTTCTCTCTTCTTCCCAACACAGGTTTCAGCCGTGGTGCTGAAGATCTGAAGTGTGAAGTGAGACCTGGCTAGCTCTTTTAGTTATGCTCTTCCCTCTGATCTCTCTGTATGTGGCTGTTTAGGCTTGGAGCCAGTTATATTAAAATTGCAGAAGATGATTCCAGGCTTAAGGAGCTAGCAAACCAAAATGTCTCTATGAGCCAAAGAATTTACTGTCGTTCTAGGAACTACTGAAGGCCAAAGTGTCTTGAAGTTAGTCAAAAGGCACCCACAGTCATGAAATGTAGTTAAGAGGAAAAGATCAGATCATGGGAAGTCTTGAATATCATGAAGAGACAAGATTTTATTCTAGCCACAATGGGAAACCATCTGAAACTTCTCAATTAGAGACACACATGATGTGATTTATTTCTTTGAATAATATCTCTGACTACTATTAGAAGAATGGTCTGTGAGAGGCAAGCACAAAAGAAGGAAGACCAATTACAGAAGGATGGCAGAAGTCTGGGAAAGAGATGCCAGTGGCTTAGACCAGTATAGTATCGAGAAAGATGATGGTTCCAGATTATGTGCATACTATGAGTATCTACATAACAGGATGTGCTAGGGGATTATACATGGTAGGGGAAAGAAAGAGAAAGTAAAGAATGACCCCAAAGTTTTGCCACCACTGGATGAATGGTGAGCCCATTTACAAAGGTAGAATATGTTGGAAGAGCAAATATGGTGGAAATAGAGAATAAGAATTTAGTCTTAGATTATATTTGACTAAGATGCCTATTGTAGCCAAGTGGAAATGTTAGGTGATGGATCTGTGAGTCTGGAGTGCTGGGCTGTAAATACATTTGCAAAGCTGTCAGAGTATGTACAGTATAGAAAGCTAGAGCATTGGAAGCAATCACCAAACCACCAACTGTAACCATTGGAAAGAAGACTCCAATGACTAACCTCACTGGAACCCCAACATTTAGAGTTTGGGAAGATGAGGAGGAAGGAGCAAACAAGACCAACAAGGAGTGACTGGCACAACGGGAGAGATAATGTGAGCCCTGGAAGCCAGGTAGAGACATAAGTGTTTAGAAAGTCTAGAAATACTGTAAAAGTCTTTCAAGAGTTGCATCAATCTCTTCTATAGCTTCTTTAACTTGTTGGCTTCATCTCACACTGGCAGCTTATTGAGAACACCAAACTTTTTCTCTCTCTTTTGATACAAAGTTGTTTTTGACAAGCATGCTTTTCCTTTGCTCTTCCTGGTGAATATTGTCCCTCTTTTATGTGATAGGCTTTTCTCAAGACCTCACGTGTTCATGTACTCCCTTCCCACTTACGCTGTAGTTATATCACAAGCACTTTTAGCTCATGGGATCTGAACCACATGCAGGTGAAGAAAAGAACATGTTCTGATGTTGAGAGTGATCCCACCTGCCACTCTGCTCAATGCATGTGCCCAAGAATTGTTTCTGTTGTTGTTAGGTGCCGTGGAGTTGAGTCCGACTCATAGCGACCCTATGTACAGCAGATGGAAACACTTGCCGATTCTGTGCCAGGCAAACGATCTTATTTATGTTTAAACCCATTGTTGCAGACACTGTGTCAATCCATCTGGTGGAGGGTTTTCCTCTTTTGCGTTGACCTGCCACTCTCCCAAACATGATGTCCTTCTCCAGGGACTGATCTCTCCTGACTACATGTCTGAAATATGTTAGACGCAGTCTGGCCATTCTTGCTTCCAAGGAGCACTCTGGTTGCACTTCTTCTAGGACAGATTTGTTGGTTCTTTTGGCAGTCCATGGTATACTCAATAGACTTCTCCAGCATCACAATTCAAAAGCATCAATTCTTTTTCTGTCTCTCTTGTTCAATGTCCAGCTTTCACAACCATATAATGCCACTGAAAATACCATGGCATGAGTCAGACGCACCTTCATCTTCAATGTGACATCTTTTGCTTTTCAATACTCTAAAGAGATCTTTTGCCACAGCTTTTCCTAGAGCAATGCGTCTTTTGATTTCTTGACTGCTGCTTCCACGGGTGTTGATTATGGAGACAAGTAAAGCAAAATCTTGGACAACCTCAATCTTTTCTCCATTTATTGTGAAGTTGTGTGCTGACCCAAGAATAGGGGAAACAAATGGGAATCTGGTGTTCTTCTGGAGTTATACCCACAGAGAAATATATTCTAAACCTATGAGTACATTGGGAGACTTTTTTCAAGATAATTTAATTATATATAATGTTTGCCTTGTATGTTGATCTTAGAATCTAACCTTATGTTAGATGTGATTCTACCCTCGAATGAAATGCAAGCTCTTTAGCCTTCACTTTGTCCACAGGAAATGTGTAAGGAATGATCTTAGCTCCAGGTCACTTGGGTGTTGATAGATCACCCTCATGTCCCTTTCCTAACTGACCAAATATTTTTTAGGCTCTGTGTGACTAAAGTGGAGTGTTCTTCATCCTATGCTCAAGATTCCTGGCTATAGTGCTGGTTGGGTACCCCTAATATGAAATATATAGCACCCAGAGGAATTTCAGATTTCAAACTTTTTCAGATTTTTGAATATTTGCATGTACATAGTGAGATATTTTGAGATTGTGACCCATGTCTAAATAAGAAATTTCTTTATGTTTTATGTACAACTTATACACATAGCCTATGAGTGATTTTATACAACGTTATAAAAGATTTTATGCATGAAACAAAGTTTCATGGTGTGGAATTTTCCATTTGTGGCATCATGTTGGCACCAAAAAAGGTTTGGATTTTGTAGCATTTCAGATTTCAGATTTTTTCATTAGGAATCCTCAATCTATATTGGATTCTGTGGGGTTTCTCTTGATCCCTAACAAAGTCAGAATGTGTAGGTGGTTACATTTTATACATGAAACACTACCTTTATCAGAAACCACCTCTGCCTTCTTCCTCAACAATAGTGTTTCTATTGTTTCTATTATGATGATATTGCTCAAAACAATACTGTTGGGGGGAGTGAATGTTTTTGTTTATTTGTTTAATTAATTTGTTTTTGTTTATTAAAAAACTGACATCATACAGCTCTAGTTCTTTCTAAATATAGCAGCATAGCAGACTCCACTTGACTCATGCCATGGTGTTTTCAGTTACATCATATTCTTGTGAAAGCTGGATGTTGAACAAGGGAGACAGGAAAAGAATTAATGCCTTTGAATTGTGGTGCTTGGGACAAATATTGAATATACCATGGACTGCAAAAAGAACCAAAAGGTCTGTCCCAGGGGAAATGCAACCAGAGTGCTCCTTGGAAGCAAGGATGGCTAGACTGTGTCTTACATACTTAGGACATATTATCACTAGAGACCAATCCCTGGAGAAGGACTTCATGTTTGGGACAGTGCCAGGTCAATGAAAATAAGAGAGACCCTCAACTAGATGGATTGACACAGTGTCTGCAACAATGGGCTTAAACATAAAAAAGATTGTATGCATGGAACAGTATTGGGGAGTGTTTCGTTCAGTTCTATGTAGGGTCTCCAAGAGTCAGACCCGACTCGACGGCACCTAACAACAATAACAACAAAAAACAGACTCCCTATTTATATTCAGGGAAAATAGGTAGCTATTTTAAATATGTGATATGGGACAAGCACATACTAGTTTTCTTGCTGATGTGGCAGGGTGCTGAGTCACAGTTTTCATAGTAGTTAAAGTTGGCATTGCCCATCTCCTTTGCATCTATTTGTCTCCAAAGATTCATATTAAGGACCAAATGTCCATCTAAAAAAAAAAAAAAGGAATCAGAGCACTGAGTTTCTGTGGTAGTAGAGATCATATCTGACAGCCTCCTGTTGCCCTGGATGAGGCCAACAGATGTACTAAGGGGTTCCCAGGCAGAGGGAGCTCTACAGCCCTTCCTAAACCAAGGTGCAGGGGCATTGGCACCTCCTGGGGAAATCATGTACAATATAAAGATAAAGCAAAGAATTATATCTTAGATTCAGGCCTGGTGAGGTGTGAATAGCCATGGATAAGGACAAGACCAAGGGGGATGTGGATGCTCCACATTCTGTACTGAAAGCAGGGCTAGGTGCACTTCTGGGCCTAGGGGCTTTTGGAATGCTCAGGTCTTCTGTTCTGCTGGCAATGCTAGCTGCTCTAGAGAAAATCTCCCAGAGGGGGGACGGCCAAACACTCTATTTTCTCTCCTGTAAAGGATTGCTAGTTAGTATCATTTCCCTTTCCATGAGAAAGCACTTATTAGGCACCTATAGACAGAATTCTTTCTCTCAACCAGGCTTGGAGCCAATATGATTTGGATGCCAGGAGAAATGAGCCCTTTCTGTGCACCACACACGGTGAGGTGGGCAGTATCTTCATCAGAATTTTTAATGCAAAATTTGAAGACTGCCTATGGAGAAAACTACCTTGTGAACCCAAAGGTGGGGAGATTTTCTTTAACAGTGAGGGGATGGAGCTTATGGGAAGCAGAGTGTGATTCAAGCTCCCATCCGCTATTCTGCTGCTCAGCTGATGTCTTATTAAAAATGTGTGCTTGTGGCCAAGGAAGTAGGAGGTGTGCGCTCAGCTGTCAGGCAGAGAAGAAAGTGCCATGCCCTGGATCCATCTTTAAAGGCCTGCACACTCAGATCCCGGTCCCCGAGGAGGGAGCCGTTTACATCCTCTTCCCACATGACAATCAAAATCACACCACAGACTTCACTTTTCTCACTTCTCCTACACAAGGGCTCATGGTTGGGCATAAGATAATGAGGACAGGCTCTGTCACCCACAGCATGGCAAGATAAGATGTAGCATAGTCAGAAAAATTATTTTAGGGTCCCCCCTCCCCCAGAATTTTCACTGGTGACTCAATTCATCCTCTCTATGGCTAAATGGGTGCTATCAGATATGGGATCCTCAGATGCCCTATGTTTTACTTCTGGCTCTACCTCTGACTTCATTTCTGTAATAGGTATACTATTAAATCTGTCCATGCCGGTCTCCTTGAAGGGAGATTTCAACTGTAACTCACCTCACCACACTGTAAAGAACATTAAAATCACTGTGAAGTCTTCTATGAAGTTCAGCTGAGATTCACACCCTTCTCCAACCTGCCCAGCTACATCCTCTCTGATGCTTTGTGAACAGTCACTCTCAGCAAATGGAGATTCACCAAAACATAATTGCAGGAATGTTTTTTACATCTTACCCACTTTCAATAGCATTTATAATTAGAGTCACTAGTTCTTTCTTGGAGTTCATTGTATTAAGCCTTAATGACTCTAGCAAGTAATGAGTTTCTTGGATAGGCCCATAAAACCCATTCTGTCATACATGTCTGCAGCCATAGCACCCTGGCACCTGATTCTGTTTGACCTTGGAAGCTAAACAGGGTCAGCCTGGTTAATCCTTGGATGGGAGACTGCCTGGTAGTATGAAGTGGTGCAGGCTAGAGAGAAGGACCTGGCAACCCACTCCCTAAATGATTCACATAGAACCCCCCATGAATAGCAGAGAAGCACTGACATGGTGCTGGGCATGGCACAGTGTCAGGGAGTGGTTCCTTCTGTTCTATTGTACATAAGATCACTATGAGTCATCTCTACTCCGTGGCACCTAACAACAACATGCCATGTATAGTTCACAATATCTCTAATTCTGTCTTCAAGAAAGTAATTATTCTGAAAGACATTAAACATGTGTGTTTTACATGGGAACTGAAAAATGTTTAGTGCTAATGGGGACAATAGAAAGTCTAAGCAAAAAGGAATAAATAGTAGGCCAATGGCTTTGAAGAATGGAAAAAGGAGAAGGAGAAAGAAAAGGAAGAGGATGATGAAGGAGAAGGATGGGAAGGAGAAGGAACAAGAAAACTAAGAACAAAAGGAAGAGGAAGAAGATGATTATAACTAATCAGTTTTTCTTTGGGCTAACAGTGAACTTGAAGGTCCAATACAAGCTGTTTTCTTTCTTCCTTAATTTGCTTATCTGATAAATAAGGATGCAGCTCAAATCAACCCACTTGGCAGATATATGTACCTTTGAACACTTTATAACTATGGTTACTATTCGTTTACTGCCTACAAAACTGTAAGTGCCTGTCAGGCACATACTCTTCCCATAGAAAACAAAATATATTGATTGGTCCCTGAATGATTCATCCTATAAATTAAACCTATTTTGAGCTTTGTTTGTTTTCAATAAAGTTAAAAAGGTTCATTGATTGCAATAATGTCATAACTTTGAAAAACAATAACTTAGTATAGTACTTATATAGAAGATAAATGAGTCCATAAAATGCTAATAAACTTGTGAAGAACTGTTGCTAAAGATTTAAGACTTAAATATTAAAAAATTCTACACAGTTACCAAATATTCCCAAAGAAATAGAAATACGTAGGAAGAATATAAGCATGATTTTTGGATTTTTTTAATATAAAGGAAAAAGATGGCTTAAATATCCATTTAATTACATTCCCAGAAAGTTTGTGTACAAATCAAATGATAACAGATTGCACAATGACTAGTCCAAATTGCTTCCCAAAGTGAATATTAGTATAGGGCCGCAGTTGCTGAACCATAACCCATGTGGGCCAGAATCAGGATTTGTTGTGTTTTCAGGATGGTAATATGAGTGCACACTGTGTATTGGGTGACATTGTCATCAGGGGTGGGGAGACATTCAAACTCATAAAACTTCTTCTGTAAAACATGCAGATATTCACACTAAGTAGATTAAGCACTGTCAAATCATTTCACACCAGATCAGTTCAGACCATTCATTTTGAAGAAGGCTTACCACATTGTCTTTGCCCCCAGAACAGTGGGTAAGTGATATGGATCTGTACTCCTTAGTATCTTTGAGGTGCTCTGCAGTTACCTGGGTAAAGTCTTCCAGAGTTAAATATACTCCCATGGGTAGATGTGATATCAAGTAAATAATAGCCATAAGCCCACACTTTCAGGTACTCAATCAAATATGTAACTCAGGAAAAATTTCCTGCCTTGGTTCCCAGGATTGAAAGTAAATGAATTCCCAATATTCCCTAGGTAGAGTTGTGAGTAGGGAGGAAAAAGAGGTAGAGGATGGAACTTGGGAAGCAAGGACAAAAATCCCACAAAGGAGAAAGGAAAGAACCTGCCAGAAAGGTGGAAGGTAAACCACAGGAGTACTTGTTAGCCTGAGGAAATCATCTATTTTTTCTTTCTTTCTTTCTTTTCTTTTTTTTTTTTAAGTAGAAGTAGTTCAGGAGTGATCGGATTTGTGAAGACACCACATGAGCTAGAAACAGAAATATCCACACAAGGTAGATCTGTGGGCTCCCCGGCGGCCTTTGTGCCTCGAAGGACCTGTGCTTGGTTTAATGTTCCAGTGTCGCTGACTTGAAGGTAACAATGGTAGTTGAACAGGGTCCTTCCATTTCCAGTTTGTAAATTCTGTAGCAGGTTCTGAAGACAGGCCAGCCTGTCTCTGGCACGGCACCGACAGCCACCTACTGTCTAGTAACCAGTGGCAGTGGGCAGACAGGGCAGTGCCCAGTCCTGGGCCTGGAGGGTGTGGCCAGAGAAGGACCGCACCACCGTTTGTCCTGTGCCCCTCAGAAGCCAGAGCCACTGACAGAGAGGAGGGACAGTGCTCCTGAGCACCCCCTAAGAACAGTGTCACATGGCTCCCTGAGACATGAAAAAGGGCGACGGGGTCCTTCATCATACCAAGAACCATCCGCTCCAGTGGTGTCAGGTGGGATTTTGGAGGCACAACCTCCCCAAGACACACTACACAGAGTGCCAACTCTGCAGGCTGTGGTTTACAGAGCAACTTTGTAGCCCTCATTAGTCTAGTCACTCCCTCTCTCCTCAAGCCCACACGTGTGCACAGCCACCCACGTGTGCATGCACATGCACACCCACATGTGCACACATACACACATACCTACACATGCATGCATGCACTCCCACACATGCACACATGCACGCACACACCCCTCCATACGTGCCCCCACACGCAGATGAGCACACACCCATATACACACACATATGTGTACACTCCCCCACAGATGTTTATTGTGTCAAGCATAAGCTGAAAGAGCTTCATCCTTCCATCTTAAAAATGAAATCCTTCCCCTCTTTCTTATGAGTCTATGTCCCTTTTCCCTCCCTGGTGTTCTGGAGAGCTAATGGTCACTGCCATCTGCCCTATCCCCACCCTTTTCCACTCCATCTTCACCCGGGCTCACTTCAGTCACGCTAGCCTATGGACAAGGCCCTCCCCACAGTCCCCACTGCATCATGAACCCCTGTGTCCAATTCCTCAGTGCCGAGGGCTGGCATGGGATAGCATTTCCAGGTGGCCCCGGGCCATCCTTGCTGAGTTGGCCACCGCTGTCCACTGTCCTGGCTCTCCTGCAGCGCTGCCCCAGCACAACCCCTCCACTGGCTTCTACCTGCTTCTCTGGTACCATGATCCAGTCTTCACTGGAACGCCTCCTTTGCATCTCGGTTGGCGCTGCACAGGACTTCCTCTTTGCCTTTCTTTTCTTCACCCTACACATTCTTCCCAGGAATTCAAATCCATACCTTCCTGTGGTTTCAGTATCATTCATGCTAATATTGGTTTGGCCAGCAGTTAAGTGCCTAGCTTCTGGATCATGGTGACACAGGTTTGAAACCTTCACACATGTACTAGTGAGCCACATGACATGGGACAATATATGTAAGCTTCAGTTTTCATATCCATAAATGAGAAAAATAATCATCCCTATCCACTACAGTTATCACAACAGTTCTCTCATTTATTCACCCAAATTTTTGAACACTTACTCTGTTCTATGTGGTGATGATCACAACATTTAAAACCCTCATCCATTGCTGTATGACACAGATATTGAGCAAATGAGCAAATGTGTCAGTACACAACCGTGATAGGAGTGATGAAGAATTAATCCGAGCAAGCTTGATGACCTATTGAATGTGAAAATTAGTACAGTGCCTTCCCCAGAGGAAATGCCCAGTAAATGGGACCCCACACACCCCCTCATCAACCCTATCAGGACTGTTAACCTATAATAAGGGTCCTCAATCTGTTTCTAGCCTAGACATCCCTCTTGATGGCCACAGAGACTTCAAATTTACTACACCTAAAGCTATTCACCCTATTTCCTGTTAACCTAACAGCTCTGCTTGAAGGAAATAAGAAAATAGTCTATTACAAATCTGAATGATCATGGCTCACGAACATGGATTCAAATCATTCTAAATGACATGTTCTGCTATAAAAGAGGTTAAATAAACTTTGTTCCTGATCAAAAAGGCCACAAGACAATACATTTACTACATTCATTTGTGGGGGCATTAGGTGAGTGAGCTACAGCAAAGCAGGGAAATATTTCCTGTAGGTATTCACTGTTGTCTTTAGAATTCTGAGCTTGGGGTTGGAGGAGGCTAGAAGTCAGCTAAGCTTAGTGATATATTTGAAGAAGTTTAACGGTCACCAGGAGGTTAGGTCAGATACAGAAGTTGAAAGTAAATGTCTGTGAAAGGGACTAAGATACCCCAAGATCATTTTGGCTATTAACTTGCAACATTCCATCTCTGCACAATCATAATATTTGATTCAGCAGGGGTCCAACTGTCTGCAGTGTCTTCAATATAGATAGAGCTTCTTCAGAGAACCTCAGCCTCACTTTCCATACCTCCACAGTCATTTATTTCTTATTCTTCACCTCGATCGATAGCACCACAGTTCTTGCTGACAGTTCTGCTGCCCTGATGGATATTTTGGATCTGCCCCTCCTTTCCACCCATCTCCTGATCTGATGCAGGCCTTCAGCATTTCACACTAGATATGGTGGGAGCTAACAAAGATCCCTTCTCCTGGCCTCTATCCTTTGGGTCCTCCACATAGCCACTGGGGTGGCACAGTGGTCCTCTGCCTAATCTCCTGGGGTTGTGTCAATCATCCTCTATGGGTGTGGCTCACATTCTAAACCTGCCCCACCATCTCCACTGCTCTGAGCTCCTGCTCCAGCTCCTTCTCCCTCCCCTCACCTCAGCCCTCAGGACCACAGAACAGTATGAGGCACCTCACATCCACTCACTCTACATCTTTCTCCTGTCCCCTTGGGTCCCTCCTGTCCTCTCCCACAATGCCTTTCCCATGTGCTCTGCTCTGACTCACTACAGTCAGCATCAAGGACTCACGACAAGAATCACCTCCTTTGAACGTCAGTCAGGTGCCCATCCTACCCTTGCCTTTTCCCAGTGCTTCCTGAATGGGGTATCTCCTTCAAGACTCCCAAGGGCCTTGCTCAAGTCTCTATTGAAAATTACCACGTTCAGCAGAGTGCTGTATTGCACAGTTGTAATCCCAGCGACTCAGGAGGCAGAGGCAGGAGGATCACAAGTTCAAGACCAGAGGCAATCTGATCTGGGTAATTTAGTGAGACCCTGTTTCAAAAAAAAAAAGTAAAAATATGGGCTAGGGGTGCAGCTCAGTGGTCCAACACTTGCCAAGCATGCAAACACAAGGCCCTGGATCCAACCCTTAGTACCACCAAAAACCAAAAAGAAAAAAAGAAAAAAGAAAATTGCCAGGTTCCTTTGGATTTTATTTTTGTGTCATTTCTACCACATGAGTATTTAAAGAGAGGATTGAGTCGGACTTATTTTTCCGAGGTTCTTTCAGGGGCTCCCTACCCACCCCTATTCTACCCTCAGGTTGTGCATTCATTTGTCCTCCATAGTTCATAAGCGTTCATTGTGAATTTGCTAAAATTTGGGTTTGTCAATCTTAAAAAACACCTTATGGAAAACACCAATGGCTCAGTGTAAATTGGAAATTAAAGAAAATTTGACTGTAATTCTGAAGACCCATACATGTCTGACAGCTTGTCATGCTGTGGGGGCTTGCATGTTGCTGTGATGCTGAAAGCTACATTACCTGTATTTCAGATACTAGCAGGGTCATGTCTGGTGGACAGGTCTTGGCTGAGCTTCCAGACTAAGAAGAGTAGGGAGAAGGACCTGGCAGCATACTCTCAAAATAATTAGTCATTGAAAATCCTATGAATAGTGGAGAAGCACTGTCAAATATAGTGCAGGAAAATGAGCCCTCCAGGTTGGAAGACATTCAAGAAATGACTGGGAAAGGGCTGCCTCTTCAAAGTAGAGTGGACTTTAATGATGGGAATGGGATAGAGCCCTTGGGAACACCTTTTGCTAATGTGGCATGACTCAAAATGAGAAGAACCATGGTGGCTGCAACCCTGGGCTCAAACATGAAAAGACTGTGTACATGGCACAGTGTTGGGTAGGTTTCACTCTGTTGGGCATAGGATTGCTATGAGTTGGATCCAACCTGATTGTAGCCAACAACTCTTGAAGAATATGAGTCAGCCAAAAAGATACCCAATTCACATGACTTAATAGACCATGTAACATCGTATGCTATGGCTTCTGTATCTGTATTTGTAATGACTTTACATTTTTCCCCAGGAATCCTGGGGTGATTTTTGGATTATTTCTGTGTAATCAGAGGATACAGCATGAATTTTGCAAATTAAGAGGAAAGTCCAATAAAGGACAGTTCAGAGTAGCCATATCTTTCCTAAAACATTGAAATCCACTTCCTTTGGGCCCCTACAGCAGCCTGAAGCACCCAGCACAGGGCTTAGCAACTAGAATAAAAACAATGTTCTTCCCTTTTCCTGTGCAGCACTGTCTTCTCTCTAGTTCAGTCTCTGCTCTGATTCTGTCTCACATTCTGTCATGTTCCTAATGGAAATAAGTTCCCACCTCACCACCTCCCCTCCTTTTCTTTCTCCTGAATTCACATCTTGGTTAATGAACCAAAATTTACACAGATCCTCAAGTCAAGACAAAACATTTGGAAACCTTTATCTCCTTTTTGCTCCTCCTTCCTCAAATACCATCACTCCACAGGCTCTGCCATTTTCCTTTTAGAATTCTTATGTCTAGCTAATGGATGCTTCATAAGAATTTGCTGGATTCCTGTCTTTATGAATTTGCACTCTGATCTCCACTCCCATGGCCCTCTAATCTTTCACCTACCTAATAGTTTCTGTGGGCTGGGATTTAGCTCAATTGGTGGAGCGCTGCGCTGCAGTCTCTGAGGACCTGAGTTCAATTCCCAGCACTGCAAAAATGGGAGAAGGGCCTGGCAATCCACTCCCAAGGCTATCCCGAAACACTCAGCCACTGAAAACCCTATGAGGGTCTCTATGAGTTGGATACCGACTCGACGGCACCTAACAACAACAACAAATAGTTTCTGTATGGGAGAAGGGTGTAGCAATCCACTCCCAAGGCAATCCCGAAACAATCAGCTATTGAAAACCCTATGAGGGTCGCTGCAAGTCGGACACAACTCGAAGGCACCTAACAACAACAACAACAAATAGTTTCTATGTCCTGGGAGTCTCATTTTTTCACTTGCCTTTCAAACTGCTTTGATCTTTTAAGCCAATTCAGAGTTTTCCAAGTCTTGAATATGTGGTTTTATTATCTGCTATAGAATAAGTGGAAATCTGGTTGCACCACAATGGGGGATTTTGCTCTGTGACCCCAGATGCACCTCTGTCCTTATTTCTCCTGAAGCCCCAAACCACAGTTGCTATTACAGCCAACTATGATTTTCTTAAGATACCGTGGCTTGCCGTGTCTTCATTCCCACTTGCTGCTTCTTTCTTCCTCATATGTTCCCCTCCCTCTGTACTCAGCCTGGAGAACTCCCATTCTTCTTTCAAAGACCCTCTTGACCATCTTGTGTGGTGAGCTCCCTCCATCATCTCCAGTGTTTCAACTAAACGTAACTTTGGTGTTTTCAGAAGACTTTCTTTTCACTCTATTAGTAAATCTCCCTGTATTGCATTTGCTTATGTATCTCCAGCACCCACTAGAACAGGATCTCCTAGTATCCAGGGGTGGTATCTTCCTTATGTTTTATTCTGAATACTGACACTAAGGTCTGCCACATGGGCAGCACTCAGTGAGTTATCTTCCAATATAACCTGAATGATAAGTGTAGTAAGAGTGAGAAAAGCCCAGTTCCTATCCATCCATTATTCCACCAACACTTTTGCTCTTTGGAAAGAGGAAATTTCTGTTTCAGAGGATAATGAGAATCTGCAGCTTCCTTTTTTTTTTTTTTTTTTTTTTTTTTTTTTTTTTTTTTTTTTTTTTTTTTTGGTGTGTGTGGTACTGGGGGTTGAACCCAGGGCCTCGGGCTTGCATGCTCTGCAAGTGCTGGACCACTGAGCTGCACCCTCAGCCCATTCTTTTACTTTTTTTGAGACAGGTTCTCACAAAGTTATGCAGACTACCTCTGGTCTCGAACTTACAATCCTCCTGCCTCCGCCTCCCAAGCCGCTGGGACTACAGGCGTGTGCCACCACACCCGGCTTGAATCTGCAGCTTCTTATTGCCTAAATGATCAGAAGTTTATAAAGAAGTCCACAAAATTATGTCTCACAGAGTGGAAAATATGGCATTAATTAGAAGATAATGACCTCAAAAACAGAAGATCTTAAAAGTGAACTTGAGGGTTTACAGAATTGTCAAAGTAAACGTTACCTACAGAGAATATGAAGAAGGTTTTTAGGGTGCTCAGGACAGACCAGTAACTTGGAGTAAAATGTAAAAGTCACTTTCCATTGGAGGGAATTAGTGAGAAAAGGAAACACTGGCAATGAGAATAGAGCAATAAAGAAATAGGAGGGATAAAAAGGTGCCAGAAAAGAAAAATGTTTGGTTGTGATGTTAGAAGATATATAAATAAGAGGACTATAAATAATCCTGTGAATGGGCAATTATCATCCTAAGATTTATCTCCTTAACATATTTTTAAAACAATGAAAAAGCATTAATGAGATTTTAAAATAGAATCAGGAATCCCCAGCTATTTGTGAGCACATTTGTCTACTCTTTGACAAGCACCTATTCAAAACCTTGTTCAGGATGAGAATACTTAACTGAGATGTGAATATCAAATTTGCCTAATAAGTTCATTTTCTTGGTGAATGCTACCTTGAACTGGTAAAGGAAGACATGAAGACTGACCTTGACAAGTCACAGATCTGTAATAAATTGTGAATAAAATACAGCCAATAGACCTCCTAGTTATTAATGATGTCCTTAGGATAGCATTTTCCTGGATGTCCAAACTTGCTGTACTTTAGATTCAAACAAACAGCTTCTCCCCCTCCCCCCCGCCCAGGACACTGACCTACTTCCATGAGATCTACTTAGGAACAGACACCAGAGACCTTTGTATTAGGGATCCAGAACCCCTAATCTCCCCTGGCAAGTGCTACCTTTTGGAGACTGGTTTGTAGAGAGTGAAGTGGCTTATTCCAAAACTGGTCCATAGCAGCACCATATTTGAAGAATTGCAGCACCCAGAGCCAGAGCCTCTTCTTTCCCTTTTCACCCTTGCTGTACACTGAACGATAACAGTAAGATCAACAGTCACATCACAAAGGTGACAAAAATCACAGTAGTCCAGGCAGGACTCTTTAAATTCAAGAAGGATACTGAGTCATAGTGACAGAAGCAAGAACAACAAAAAATAGGAGATTGTTAAGATTCTCCAGGTGTCTATGAGAGGTATTTGGAAGCATCTCTGGATCCTTCAAACTAAGATCTCTGTAGTCTGAGATTTTATGAATGTAGATAGAGACCAAGAGAAAGCCCTGAGAGAGTTCATGAGTTCCTGGTATGGGACCATATTTATATCCCCATATGGTTTAATCAGACAATATCATTAAAGAATAGTTTTCAAAGCAGTAGAATAATAACTCTCATATAAATACAAAATGAATGTGTGCCAAATATTTTCATGTACCTTATTAGTTAATGACAGAACCAGTAAGAGGTTAAAACTGTTTCAAATGAGACTAAAATTTCTACAGACTTAACATTTTCTACAGAACAAAATTCATTTGATTCTGAACAGGAATGAGTTCCCTCCCAAATGGATAGAAATCTTTTCTATTATGATCGTCTTTCTACATGTCAACTTGACTCCTACAAGAATTGTTAATAATTGAGTCAAAGGTACCTATCGATATAAAGTCTGATAAATCTTAGAAGCTAAGCACTGTTGGGCCTGGTTAGTACTTAGATGGGAGACTGCCTAGGAATACTGGGTACTGTAGGCTTGGGAGAAGGACCCAACAGCCCGCTCCTGAAACAATCAGCCATTGAAAATCCTATGAATAGCAGAGAAGTACTGTTAGATATGAGGGCTGGGATTTACCTCAGTTGGTAGAGTGCTGCGCTGCAGTCTCTGAGGTCCCGGGTTCGATTCCCAGCTCCACAAAAATGGGAGAAGGACCTGGCAATCCACTCCCAAGGCAATCCCAAAACAATCAGCCATTGAAAACCCTATGAGGGTCGCTATGAGTTGGGTACTGACTCGACGGCACCTAACAACAACAACAACACGGTTAGATATAGTGTGAGGATGGCCCAGTGTAGGGGAGTGTTTTGTTCTGTTGTACATAGGGTCGCTATGAGTCAGACCTGACTTGATGGCCCCTAACAACAATAACCACAATAATTCCCAGAGGATCAGCCAAGCAATACTTGCATTCCACTGAAAGGACACCCATGTATCTTTTTTCCCTCCTCCTCAAGTCTTTAATGGGTCTGAGGTTTAGCTCAGTTGGTAGAGTGCTGCTCTTCACTTGATCCTCAGCACTGCAAAAATGGAAGAATTATATGGCAATTCACTCTCAAAGCAATCCTGAAACAATCAGCCATTGAAAGCTCTATGAACAGTAGAGAAGAACAGACATAGTGCCGGTCAAGGCAGCGTTGGGGAGCGTTTCATTCTGTTGTACATAGGGTTGCTATGAGTTGGACCCAGCTCAAGAACACCTAACAAATCTTTAACAATTTTTATTAACAACCTAAAATCAGACATGAAAATCATTTTCCTCTTGTGGGCTTTCCAGCTGCATCTGAGGTAAAGCATGTTCCACACTGTTAAGAGAATTTTCAGGCATTAGAGTTAAAAACACTAAAACACACAGAGAGATAAACATATGGGAAAATTGTGAAAATATTTTAAATGGATCTAAATAATTACTCCCCCACACGTCTGTCAGTTTGCCGCACTGTGGGGGCTTGTGTGTTGCAATGAGGCTGAGAGCTCTGCCGCTGTAACCTTGGACATGAGCAAGGTTACCCATGGTGGACAGGTTTTCAGCTGAGCTTCCAAAACTAAGACAGACCAGGGAGTAGGACCTGGCGAGCCACTCCTGAAACAACTACCCATTGAAAACCCTATGGATAGCAAAGAAACACTGTCAGATACAATGCCGGAAAATGAGCCCCCCAGGTTGGAAGGCACTCAAAAGACTACTGGGGAAGAGTTGCCTCTTCCAAGTAGAGTCTGCCATGGTGACGGAAATGGAGTGAAGCCCTAGGGTGCTCAACTTGCTGATGTGCCATGACTCAAAATGAGGAAAAACAACTGTAAACATCCATTAATAATTGGAACATGGAATGTATGTAGTATGAATCTAGGAAAATTAGAAATCATTAAAAGAGAAATGGAGCACATAAATATTGACATTCTAGGCATCAGTGAGCTAAAATGGACCTGCATGGGCCATTTTGAGTCAGATAATCTTATGGCCTACTATGCTGGGGATGATAAACTAAAGAGAAATGGGGTTGCATTCATCATCAAAAAAGGCATTTCAAGATCTGTCATGAAATACAATGTTGTCAGTGATAGAATATTATCTATATGCCTACAAGGAAGGCCAGTTAATATGACTATTATTCAAATTTATGCACCCACCACCAAGGCCACAAATGAAGAAAGGGAAGACTTCTATCAGCTTCTGCAATCTGAAATAGATCAAACATGCAATCAAGACATACTGCTAATCACTGGTGACTGGAATGCAAAGGTTGGAAACAAAGAAGAAGGCTCAGTAGTTGGAAAATATGGTCTTGGTGACAAAAACGAAGCTGGAAATCGCATGATAGAATTTTGACCTTTTCATTACAAATACATTTTTTCAATACCATAAATGGAGACTATACACATGGACTTCACCAGGTGGAACATACAGGAATCAAATTGACTACATATGTGGAAAGAGATGATGGAAAAGTTCTATACAAACTGTCAAAACAAGACCAGGTTCTGTCTGTGGATCAGACCATCAACTTCTCATATGCAAGTTCAAACTGAAGCTGAAGAAAATTAGAACAAGTATACAAGAGCCACGGTATGACCGTGAGTATATCCCACCTGAGTTTAGAGACCACCTCAAAAATAGGTTTAATGCATTAGACACAAATGACAGGAGACCAGAAGAGTGTGGCATGACATAAAAGATATCATTCAAGAAAGAAGCAAAAAGTTCTTAAAAAGACAAGAAAAAAAAAGAAAAGACCAAATTACATGTCAAAAGAGATAGTGGAACTTGCCCTTGAAATTCAAGCAGCTAAAGTAAAAGGAAGACATGGTGAAGTTAAGGAACTAAACAGAAGATTTCAGAAGGCAGCTCGAGAAGACAAAAACAAATATAATGACATGTGCAAGGAGCTGGAGGCAGAAAACCAAAAGGGAAGAACACGCTCTGTGTTTCTCAAGCTTAAGGAAGTGAATAAAAATTCAAGCCTCGAGTGGCAGTAGTGAAAGATTCTATAGGGAAAATATTAAATGATGCAGGAAACATTAAAAGAAGATGAGAAGAGTACACAGAGTCATTATACAAGAAAGAATTGGTATGTAACCAACTATTCCAAGAGGTTGCATATGAAGAGGAACCAATGGTATTGAAGGACGAAGTGGAAGCTGCCTTGAAAGAACTGGCAAAACACAAGACTCCAGGAATTGATGGGATACCAATAGAGATGTTTCAACAAAAAGATGCAGCACTGTAGGTGTTAACATGTTTGTGCCAACAGGTTTGGAAAACAGCTACCTGGTCAACTGACTGGAAGAGGTCTATATTTGTGCCTTTTCCCAAAGAAGGGGATCCAACTGAATGTGCAAACTGTCAGACAATATCATTAATATCACACACCAGCAAAATTCTACTAAAGATCATTCAGAAGCAACTGCAGCAGTATATAGATGGGGAATTACTGGAAAATCAAGCGAGATTCAGAAGAGGGCGGGGTATCAGGGACATCATTGCTGATGTCAGGTGGATATTAGCTGAAAGCAGAGAATATCAGAAAGATGTCTATCTAGGTTTTATTGACTATGCAAAAGCATTTCATTGTGTGGATCATAACAAATTATGGATAACACTTCAGAAAATGGGAATACCAGAACACCTAATTGTGCTCATGAGAAATCTGTACATGAACCAGGAATAGAATAGAACAAAGAATCGAATAGAACAAGGAAACAGTGCGTGGTTTAAAGTTGAGAAAGGTGTGCGTCAGGGCTGTATACTTTCACCCTCTCTCTTCAATTTATACACTGAGCAAATAATCCGAGAAGCTGGACTGTATGAGGAAGAACGCAGCATCAAGATTGGAGGAAGACTCATGAACAACCTGCATTATGCAGATGACACAACTCTGCTTGCTGAAAGTGAAGAGGATTTAAAACATTTACTGATGAAGATCAAAGATCATAGCCTTCAATATGGGTTATGTCTAAACATCAACAAAACAAAAATTCTTACGACTGGGTCAGCACGCAACTTCACAATAAATGGAGAAAAGATTGAGGTTGTCCAAGATTTTGCTTTGCTTGGCTCTATAATCAACACCCATGGAAGCAGCAGTTAAGAAATCAAAAGACGCATTGCTCTAGGAAAAGCTGTGGCAAAAGATCTCTTTAGAGTATTGAAAAGCAAAGATGTCACATCGAAGATGAAGGTGCGTCTGACTCATGCCATGGTATTTTCAGTGGCATCATATGCTTGTGAAAGCTGGACATTGGACAAGGGAGACAAAAAGAATTGATGCTTTTGAATTGTGGTGCTGGAGACGTCTATTGAATATACCATGGACTGCCAAAAGAACCAACAAGTCTGTCCTAGATGAAGTGCAACCAGAGTGCTCCTTGGAAGCAAGAATGGCCAGACTGTGTCTAACATATTTAGGACATGTAGTCAGGAGAGATCAATCACTGGAAAAGGATATCATGTTTGGGAGACTGGCAGGTCAACGCAAAAGAGGAAAACCCTCCATCAGATGGATTGACACAGTGTCTGCAACAATGGGCTTAAACACAAGTAAAATCTTTTGCCTGGCACAGAATCGGCAAGTGTTTCGATCTGCTGTACATAGAGTCACTATGAGTCGGACTCGACTTGACGGCACCTAACAACAACAACAAATAATTACTAGACGCTTGTTTAATGGACACATTCTGATTTTCTCCAATTTCATTGTCTTTGAGCTATTTCAAAATTCTATTAAGTTGTAAAAAACAGAAAATTATTAATTCAAATGATTTTTGCCCATAAAAATGCAAATTAATGGTGCTTAGTAGCATGCAGTGATTATAGACCTTGTTTAGACCTATTTTCCATCTTTTTGTAAATTCAGTTCAGCATGCGTTATTTACCTATATGTGTATGTTTCAGTATGTGTACATATGTGTGTGTTCATTTCTTTTGAACTGGTTGTAATATACTGATTCCTCCATTAATTAATAAGTTAAAGTCATTTACAGGTATTCATTTTACATCTATATTACAGTCATGATTTTACACCCCCCCCCTTTTAAATGTATTATTTAACATGAAATCCTTCTGATCAGATCAAGAAAAAATTAAAGTTGGGAGATTATGAAAAGGGACACATCCCTGCCTCAGATAATATATTTCTCAAGGACTTTTTAAAGAACCCAGAAGAGTTCTTGTTCTATTTGCACCACCTGTTCTGCAGGCTTCACATGTAGGTATGGACTTCTGTAGCAAAGGTTATTATTGACATTTTTTAAGACTGCAACTCTTCAGACAATGTTCTCTCACTAGACCACTAGACCAGAAATGGCACTTCCACCAGTGAGGTGATGCCAATTCCTGCCTGCAGTCTCTAAGATCAATGAATTTTATGTTCCAATAGCTTATGTAAATTTCTCCCTTTAAGCATTTAAAAATTTCTGCTTACCTAGACTTCCTTGAATATACTCATGGTTTACTATGGTATGCATATTCCTATTGTAATGCTCTGCTATTCCCAAATAAATGACATTTTCCTTTGGAGAATTTTGTCCTACCTTTTTTTTTTCCAGGTTGACGAACACTAATACATGAGAGGTGACACTACTAACCCATTTGAGACCTAGCTCAAGGCACACACTCTAGCTCTTGTGTTAGCAAATGATCCCAGGTTCAGTTCTGTGACTCTGTCAAATGAATATTCACAGAGAAATTAGCTTAATATCAGTATCTGTATATAAGCCATTTTTTTCTTCATATCATTAAAATAATTTCAGTTCATGGTAAGGACCAAAGGATCTAATCTTTTCTACTTTTATTTCCTAGGCTCCTTAGTATTCAAAATAAATTTGGCATAATGTAAAGTCAACTGATTTTAAGCAGAGATTTCTATCACCAGTAATATGAGGATACAGAGCTCTCAGGGACTCTCTTGTGACAAATTCTATATTAAAAGAAAATTGGCACTGCTGGGGTGCCAGATTGCAATGATATCTCCAGGAAGCAAACAAAACAAAACAAAATATCCTGAGATGAAAACTGGCCTTTAGCTCTAAAGCACTCTGATAAATCCAAGGAGTCCACAAAGACTTGGCTTGTCCCCCAAGCAGTAATGCCCCTGCTGAATTAAGAATAAATCCTCCATGGAAAAAAGAATCATCAATTTAGACCTCCAAAGTTGACACAGGTTAATGTCAACCATACATACAAATGAAAAAAAGTCTCAAGTGAAAGTTAGCAGAAATCATATATAGCACCAAGACATTTAAATCCTCACAGAATTTGAAATATGGAATTATAAGAAAGAGTACATAAAGTAACTGGACAAGATATTAAGAAATTAAAGAGAAACGTTGAATTGGAAAATATGTGGGAATAAATTATTCAAAATGAATCACAAGGAGACAAAGAGATGGAAAATATTAAAAGACTTAGAAGATAGGATGAAAAGGTATAGAAAATACCATATTAGAGTTCCAGAAGCAAAGAATAGAAAGAATAATAAGAGGATACATAGAAATAATACTAAGAAGTGTTCCAGGAAGCATGAAATTTAAAACAATCCACAGTGAATAAAAATCACAAGAAATCCCAAATGGTAATAGTAATAATAATAATGGTAATAATAAATATCTACATACTTATGTTAGTCAGCTTTCTAACACAAGAACAAAATACCCAAGATTTTTACTTTTACTGAGGTTTATTTTGGCCTATGGTTTTGAATATTCCAGTCTATGATAAATTGATTCCAGTGCTTTTGAGCCTATGACAACGCAGCAGCACTTCTTGGTGGGAGCATGTGGTGGAACAAAATCATCAACCTTATGGTTGTGGAGCAAAAGAGAGCAAGGAAGGGGTCATAGTCCCACAATCTCCTTCAAGGGAACACCCCCAGGGACCTAAAGACCTACCACTAGGCCCTACCTCTTAAAGCACCATTCTGGGAACTGTCTTTAACATGCGGGTCTTGGGGGAACATTCAAGATCCAAATTAGAGTAACTGTTTATAGTGAAACTGTACACTATCAGAAACTGATAATGATAATAGCAGTAGAGATCAATGTGAGAAGGATATTTACTGACAAGAGAGCAAAAATTAAACTGGCAGCAGACTTCTTATCAGTAATAATGAAGTCATAAGCCAATGAAATAATATCTTCCAAGTGCTGGGGCAAAGGTACAGCTAGAGCTGTGTACCAGAATGTCAGTTTTTCAAGAAACATTGGGCAAAATAAGATAGCAGCAACACATGAAGATTCTAGTTTCTTCACATTCTTGCCAAAATTTTCTTTTCCTTTGTTCAATTATGGCCAACCTAATGGACATCATGGAGAATTTCATGACAGCTGGTTTTTATGTGTTTTAGTTTTATTCACCCTTAGAAAAGAATAAAGAAACCATAAGGAATGCATATGTCTCTGTGATGGTCAAAAGATACCTCCCATAATTTTGTGGAAGACAAAGCTACAACCAGGACTTTATGTTTGGAGTGACAATATGTATACACATTCACATTAAAAATACTCAGTCTACGAGGACACATTAAGGCAGAAGGGGAATTTTTCTACCCTAATGGAATACTTACTTATATAAATGTGTTTTTCCATATTTAATCCTAGTCAATGCTAAATATATAAGCAAATTCACGATAAATTTTTAACTTTTCAAGAGATTAAGGAGTACACACATTGCAGACAATTTCCTGTTTTCCCAATTTTATCATTAAGAAAGTGTTTTATAGGTATCTGGAGACAAAGAAGAGTGAGAAATGTAATATGCATGTCCAACTCAGGAAACTTAAGATCCAAAGTGGTATACTGGGAGAATATCTGTATGCATCTCTGACAGGCCTTCCTGGAGAATTAATGCAAAGAAATTAAAGTCAAGTTGTTGGACACCAATATGTAGACCCCTGAATGAAGAGGAGTCAGATTTCCCAAAGCCTCATGACAGAGTGCCAAGTGGAAGCACACCTCCAGGTAGGACCCTGAGGTTCATGGGCACTGTCTTGGGATCCCAGTCAGAGATAGGCATAAGGGGAAAAACTTCAGTCTCTTTCATTAAAATGTCCTCTGGCTGTCCTGGAAGCAATTTAACACAATTTGCCGCAGAGCAAAGCATTTTCAACAGAAAGTGCTACAATTTTCTCTGAAGAGCCTATATGCACACCAAACAAATTTAAAACATCCACACTGGTAGCAGGGAGAATTCTTTCATTGATGAAAGAGAGTTCTTTCATTGATGAAAGAGAGTTCTTTCATTGGTTCTGTTGATGATGGAACCAATGGCTGCCTCTAGGTGAGTGCTGAATGAAGTTATGTCACAGAGGGTAACCTGAATTAGTTCAGACAGGAAACATGAACAGTCACAAATGAGAACCTCTGAACTACCTAGCACCCTTTAAGGGAATGGTGTAGGGAATATCAGTGACTCTCCAAGGTGTGACCTGGAAACATGGCATGAATGACATTTTTCTCTGGTCTTTGACACCCCATCTTTCTTAGGATCAGAGTCTGGGGAGCACACAGGATGCTGGCATTACCCTTGTAACTTTTAGCTACTCCTAAATATCTCACCTCCATGGAGGCTGGTGTGGCCTGAGGAAGCATGAATTTCAAAGAGAGACAAATGATTCTAGAAGAGTTTCCAGATGTCATTATAAATACATATCAAAGGACAGATTTAAGGGCACTGGGAAATTTCTCATTTTTTCCAATATGGCTTCAAAGACAGGAAGAATAGCTTTCATTTCTTTTTACTTTTTTCTTTTATTTTTATTTTTCCTTATTTTAAAAACAATTCACATGTGTGCATTTGTGTGTATCTTCTGTATATACAAGATGTGATCTAAAAATAAGGAGAATGTTTAAATTTTTTAAATTATTACAGTAAAAGGTACATTGGTATTGTTGTTAGATGCTATTGAGTCCTGTCCAACTCATAGCAAACCTCATAGGGTTTTCAATGGCTGATTGTTTCCGGAAGCCACATCCTTTTTCCATTTTGAAGTGCTGGAGATCAAACCCAGGTCCTCAGAAAGTGTGGAGCAGCACTCCACCGACGGAGCTAAACCTCAGCACCATATTCCCATTAATCTCCCTCAAAATATTTCTCCTGACTTCAAACACATTTATCCCATCATTCTTGCCACTTTTTGTGTCTTCAGTTGAGCTGTCATGGATCAATTCAAAACTTTTACCTTTCATGGTCATTTTGACTTTGGGGATGATCTAGAAGTCTTATAGTGCTAGATACAGTGAATAAGGTGAATGAGGACACACTGTGATGTCTATTTGGCAGAAATTACCATACCAGAATCCTTGTTCATGATCCATGATTTAAGGCCACTTTAAAACACATTTTCTCTCAACCACAGCTCACACTTGACTGTCTTAAACAAGTTGAAACTTGTCACACACTGTTACTATGGTTTGACAACTTGCATCTTTCCATATTAAATATCTCTGACTTTCCATTGGATAGCACTCAGCAGTAGCTTTGACCCTAGGTTTTGATCACACCTCACAAATATATGTTGTTATGGTTTGGATATAAGATGTCCCTCAAAGGTCATGTATTTTAATGTTTGATCCCCAGCTGATGGCACTGTCCTAGAAATCCTGGGAACTTTGGGAGACAGGACCTACCTTTGAAGTAACAAGTCATTGGGGACAGGCCTTTGGAGGTTTTGTGTGGGCCCCTGATTGACCAACATGTGAGATTCTCTCCCATAGGCCCTGCCAACTGCGCCAATGCCATGCCTGCCCTGCCTCTACGGACTGAAATCTTCTAACCATGAGCCCCAATAAATTATTCCACTCATTAGTGTCTTTCTGTCAGGTATTTTGCCACAGGGATATACAAGCTGACTAACAGAAAATTGGTGCCAAAGAGTGAGATTGTTATTGTGTAAAAACTTGACCACATGGTTCTTAAGCCTTTGGCACTTGTTGCAGAGGAATTTAGAAGAGTTTAGAGGTGTGGATGAGAGAAGCCCTTGAATGCTATAAGCAGAGCTTGAGGGATAGGTACCAGAACACCCAAGGGAATATAGATAGTAAGCATGGTGCTTAAGGGGGTTCAGAGTGAAATGAGGACTCT
The DNA here is from genome assembly GCA_007922755.1 of Pedetes capensis. NCBI lineage: Eukaryota > Metazoa > Chordata > Mammalia > Rodentia > Pedetidae > Pedetes > Pedetes capensis. The sequence goes on from VMDO01000982.1 coordinate 204,289, forward strand.
GTTGGGGATTGAACTAAAGGCCATTTGTATTACATTCTGGAAAAGAGTTTAGCTGCCTTTTGTGCATACTCAAAAAATTTGAGTGAGGTCGAATGCAAAGTAAGAGTTGGCCAAGCCTGTCCCATCTAAGACTCCAGAGCATGAAACTGGAAACACTTTTTAAAAAAGGACTTTCCTTTGGAAGGGAATGTCTGAAAAGCTAGTGCCTCTTGGATTCCATGCTCAAAAAGGGTCACACAAGGAAGGGTTTCCTGACCTGGGCACACAGAAGTTACTGCTGCAGCAATGGTCGAAAGGTTCCCAGCTACCATTTCTGCTGGCAGCAGACCAGAGGGTACTGGTTTTTCAGGCATGCAGGATGCAAGAATTAAGGGGTTATGGAGGCTGCCACCAAGATTACAGAGAATAGACTGTAAAGCCAGGCAGTGTGTACCAGGGTTGGAATCACTGCGAAGACTCCTAAAAATGTGTGAAGCTTTGAGGGTGGAGCCTAAGCTGAAATGGAGACCCTAGGATGTTGGGGATGCCATCAACATGAAATATCTTCCAAGGAAAATTGATGGCAGCAAGTGGAGTCAGCCCAAAAGGGCCAGGTGTGCTAAAAATGGCAAGGCCAAAGGTATAGGGCTGCTCAAGTCTATTTGAACCCATATGCTGCCATCATGGGTGCCAGACGCCAGACGTGGAATCACAGGATTTGTTCGTCCATCAGGTTATCAGTATTTCTTTGGACCAATCTTTCCTTTGTGTGCCCCTATTTCTCCCTTTTGGAATAGACATGCATACTCTGTGCCCCTCTAAGTTGGAAGTATGTATCCTGTTTTTTGGTTTCATAGGGGCTCACAGCTAATTTTGCCTTGAATCTCAGTGGAATGTCTTGACTTGGACTTTTGTACAAGGTTGGTACTATTGAAGATTTGGGGACTTTTGAAGTTGGATTGAGTGGATTTTGAATTATGAGATGGCCATGAAAATTGGAGAGCCAATGGAGGAATGTCATGATTTGAATCTAAAGATGTTCCCCGCAGCTTGTGTGTTTGGATGTTTGATCCCTATCCAGTGATTCAGTCCTTGGAAGCTGTGGAACTTTGAGAGGTTGGACTCTAGCTCTGATGAAGTAATTCAGTGGGGGAGGGCCTTTGGAGGGGTTTTTTTTTGTGTGTGTGTGTGTGTGTGGCCCCTCAGAACCAGTAGCTCTGTCTGTTTCCTGATAGCCAAGATGTGAAGTGCTCTGCCATAGGCCCTGTTGCCTGTTCCACTGCCATGCCTGCATTACCACCATACCTTCCTGCCTCTGTGGAATGAGATCCTCTAAACCATGAGCCCCTAATAAATCATTCCACTCATAAATTTGTTTCTATTAGATACTTTGCTGTAAGAATGCACAAGCTAATATAAATATATATGTATGTATGTATGTGTATATGTATATACAAAAGGGGCCAAAATTATACACATTTTAAAATTATATTACACACATTAGAATTGTAATACTCTATGAAAATCCCATAACGAATCTCATTATTCCATATGCAAATTAAATTTAAAAATGTAATACACAATATATGTTGTTGTTTGGTGCTGTCAAATTGGTATCTGACTCATAGCAACCCTACATACAACAGGTGAAACAGTATTGTTAGTGCTTCTCTGCTATTCATAGGGTTTCAGTTGCTGATTGTTTGCGGGGAGTGGGTTGCCAGGTTCTTCTCCCAAGCCTACAGCACCCAGTGTTCCTAGGCTCTCTCCCATCCAAGTACTAACCAAGCCTGACCCTGTTTGGCTTCTGAGATCTGATGGGATCAGACACCACAGTGGTATGGCTGCAGGCACACAATACATACCAATAACAAAAGATGATTACAAGTCATATTTGACTTTAGCAACTTCAAGAGATGCTCAAATCGGTTTCCATTGTAATTCAATTCAACTTCTAAAAGTAATACATAGATAACACCTCTTAAAATATGTGCAAATTTCTGGCACTCCCAGGGTGTGTGTACCTGTGTGTGTATGTGTGTGTAAACATATGTAAACATACACACTGAATGCTGTGTCCCCCAAATCCATATGTTGAAGGCCTAATTGCCAAAGTGGTGATATTTGGAGATGGGCTATTTGGAATTTAATCAGGTTTCAATGAGGTCATGAGAGTGGAGGCCCCACAATGAAAGTAGGGACCAGAGCCCTCTCTCTTCTCACATTCACACATCAAGGAAAGGCCATGTGAGTATACAGCAAGAAGACAGCTATTTGCAAGCAGAAAGAGGGTCCTTACCAGACACCAACTCTTCTGAACCTTCATCTTAGATTTCTTCACCTCCAAAACTGTTAATCACATTTGTTGTTTAATCTACTTGTATGTGTATGAAAATAACTGCCACTGTGAATCCTATGTAATCTCAACTCCCTTGCAGAAGATTATCCTATTATCAGTTTTCTGTTTGCCCTGAATTTTTCTTATATATTTTTGTGTACTTAATAAAATGACCCTTGGGAGGGTTACTTAACTTTTGTGCCTCAATTTCTTCATGTCTATGGATAATTCCTGCAGCCATACCACTGTGGTGGTTGATCTCATCAGATCTCAGAAGCTAAGCAGGGGTGGGCTTCGTTAGTACTTGGATCAGAGACCGCTTGGGAGCACCTGGTGCTATAGGCTTGGGAGGAGGACCTGGCAACCTACTCCCAAAAAACAATCAGCCATTGAAAACTCTATAAATAGCAGAGAAACACTAACAATACTGTTTCACCTGTTGTATGTAAGGTTGCTATGAGTCAGACACTGACTTAACAGGTAGGTACCTGACAACAATATGGATAATAATAGTGCACATCCCATGCAGCTATTGTTTAGTTTCAAATGAGATAATACTTATGAAGGCATTAGTACAGTGGCTAGAGAACAAGGAATTTTCCAAAGTTCTTAAATCTGTATCTCTCTGTACAGTACAGTTCTATGTGCTGTTATTTACACAAATGGAACCATGCTTTTGGGGTCTTTGTGAAACTTGCTTTGTCACTTAACAATATATCCAAGATATATTTTACTTCTAAAAATATAGCTATTCCTCATTTTTTATAATTATTGAATTCTATTTCATATTGTGACTATACTACAGAAAATTTAGCCCTTTGTGCTAAAGTTGCTATCAATTCCTTAGAGTAAGAGAAAACATTGTAATGAACCATGTTGTATAACTGTAGGGCTTCTTCTCCAGGATATTTGCCTGGAAGAGAGGTCCTACCCAGAAGGCTGCATTTTCTCATCATTGAGACAGAGTATCTGACTAAAAGAACCCAAGGGAGGGAGGATCTATCTTGACTCGGGGTCTCAGATGTTTTAGTCCGTGCTCGCCTGACAGGACAGTGTGGCAGAAGAGAGCTGGTCACTTCCTGGCAGCTGGGAAGCAGACAGAAGGAAAGGTACTTGGCTGGCTCTTTCCCCTTTCCCCTATTATTCCATTCAGACCCCAACTCATGGGATGGTGCCACCCACATTCAGGGTGGGTCTTCTCCCCCATGCATACTACTCAGTTACTCCTCTACAAACACCCTCACAGACACACCCAGGTGGGCCTCACCCATCTCTCCCGTGATGCTAAATCCAGTCAACAATGAGGATTAACCATCACAGGTTGACTCTTTTTCAATTTGACACCCCAATACATCACCTTAAACCATACTATTCCATCCCTGGCCTCCCAGAAGACTTATGTCCATCTCATAATGCAAAATACATCCAGTCCATCTCCAGGAGTCCCAACAGTTGTAACAGTTCTAACACTGGACACAAGTTCAAATTCAATGTCTCCTCTGAGAATCAAGGCAGCTCTTCGCTGTGAGCCCTTGCGAAAATCAGAAACAAAATAGCACGAAGTAAATATTCCCATTCCAAAAGGGAGGAATGGGGCACAGAAAGGAAGGATGGGACTAAAGCAAGATTGAAACTCCACAGGGCAAATACTCAGTCCTGGAGTTCCATATTCAGCAGCAGCTAGAGCACATGGTGTCATGCCATGAGCTCCCTAGGCTTGGCCAGCCCTGCCTTTATGGGCTTGCACCTGGTGGCATGCATGGCCTCTCTGTTTGGCTGGCTCTACCTATTGCCTGCAGCTGTAGATACTCCACATTCCTGACATCTCCAACATCCCAGGGTCTCCACTGCAGGTTGGGCCTCACACTCAGTTTCAAGCCTCACCCTCTCAAAGGCATCTTGTGTGGAGTCCAACCCTGCTACACATTGCTTGCCCTTGAAGACCTTCCTTTGGAATCTCTGTGGAAGCTGCTATGGCCTTGCAACTCTTGCATTCCGCATGGTTACAAAACCAGCACCACATGGAAGATGCCAAGGTCTGCTACCAGCCTGAGCCGTAGTGAGGCCTCCTTGCACCATGGCTGTAGTGGCCTCTCAGTGACTGGGCAAGTGAACCCAGGAAAACTTCTCTAGCTAACCTTGTATGAGCATGATGTGCTCGAAGCTCTCTCTTCTCAAAGGAATGTCTTTCAAATGAATTTACAATTTTATACTCTGTGGCCTGTCTGGTCAATTCTTGAGATGCCCTCCTTCAAGGCCTCTTCCCTCTGGTCCCAATCTAAAGTATTTGGCTTCTTACTAATGACACTCATCTCTTTAACAACCATGCCCTCCTTTCCCACAACTTTCAACTTGATCCTTCTCTGGTCAGACGGCATGTTTTTTAAACAGATGTGTTTTTTGCTGCTGTTGTTGTTCCTAGCTTGATAGTATGTTTTATGATTAAGATGAGTATTTGCACATATTTTGAGAAGTTTGGTGGTTCACGCTGGTCATGATTTATACCTTTCAATAACTATGAATTAGTTGGGAGTATTTTTGATTGGGGGAAGTCCAGGAGGAAGTTTCAATATATAACCTTATTCAAGTCCACCTTAAAATTGGAAATTTAGAGAGACAGATGAAGAAGTCAAAAGAGAACAACATGACACATTTATTATGTATAAAAGCCTAGATGACGTGGTTTAGATATGGGACAAATGATCATGCAAAGAAATCCTGCCTAGATGAGGCACTTACTCAATCACAGGTCATGCTGGATGAGCGCAGGTCTCCACCCCAGACATTGCCCTGAAAATCATCATCTGTAGGACAGGCCAGTACCAGGGCAAAAGGGCAGTGAGCACTGGGCCAAAACTGGAAGTCAAGAGTATAACTCAGACAATGTTCCTCTCCAGGATAACAGGAGGAAGGGAATGTGTGATCATTTAACCATAACATTTGGCTCACTGATGTTTTTATTATGATAAAATATGCATAACATAAAATTCATCATTTCAACAATTTTAAGTTGCACAATTCCATGGCATTAAATACATTTACAATGTTGTCACACCTGTCACCACCATCCCCAGAACATTTTTATCACTCTGAAAGGAAACCTCATCCTCATTAGTTACTCCCCATTGCCTTGCCCCCAAGCCTCTGGCAACCACCAGTCTATATTCTGTCTGTAAGTTTATTTAGTCTAGATATTTCATATGAATGGTATCATACAGTATTTGAAATTTTGTATCTGGCGTTTTTCATGGAGCATGACATCACTGAGGTTCATTGTTATAGCATGAATCAGTACTTCTTTCTTTTTTAAGCCAGAATAATATTCCAATGCATGGATATAACATATTTGTTTATTCATTCATCTGGTAATGGACATTGTTTCCACTCTTTGGCTTTTGTAAATAGCACTTGTATGAACATTTGTGTGCAGGTTTTGGTTTGAACATCTGCTTTCAAGTTTTTTACATGTATACCCAGGAATGGAAATTGCTGGGTCTTAGGGTAATTCTATTCTTAGTTTTTGGGGGAATCACCAAACTGTTTTTGAAAGCAGCTGCACCATTCTACAGCCTCATCAGCAACATCTAAGTGTTACGCGTTCTTTACATCCTCCCCAATATGTGTTTTCCCTTTTCTTTTGTTCATTATTGCTGTCCTAATGGTTGTTGTTGTTGTTGTTGCTGTTGTTGTTAGGTGCTGTCTAGTCGAGTCCAACTCATAGATCTTATTTATGTTTAAGCCCATTGTTGCAGACACTGTGCCAATCCATCTGGTGGAGGGTTTTCCTTTTTTTTGTAGACCTGCCACTCTCCCAAACATGATGTCCTTCTCCATGGATTGATCTCTCCTGACTACATGTCTGAAATATATAAGATGCAGTCTGGCCATTCTTGCTTCTAAGGAGCACTCTGGTTGCACTTCTTCTAGGACTTATTTGTTTATTCTCTTGGCAGTCCATGGTATATTCAATAGATGTCTCCAGCACCATAATTCAAATGTATCAATTCTTTTTCTGTCTCCCTTGTTCAATGTCCAGCTTTCACAACCATATGATGTGACTGGTAGTGAAGTGGTATTGCACTGTGGTTTTGATTTTCTTGCATTTCCCTAATGACTAATGATGCTGAACACCTATTCCTGTGTTTGTTGACTGCATGGATATTGTCTTTGGAGCTATGTCTTTTCAAGTCCTTTGACCATTTTTTAAATTGGGTTATTGCTCATTTTGTTATTGAGTTGTACATGTTCTATGTATATTCTGCATAATAGATACTCATCAGATATACGGTCGGCAAATACTGTCTTCCAGTATGTGGATTGTCTTTTCACTCTCTTGATAGTATCCTTTCATGAATAAAATTTTAATTTTGATGACATCTAACCTATTTTCTGTCATTGTTTGTGCATTTTGTGTCACACCTAAGAAATTATTGCAAATCTAATGTCACAAAGAATTACCTCAATGTTTTCTCCTAAGAATTTTATTGCTTTAGCCTTCACAGTTCACTGATTTTACAAAAGGAAAAAGCAAAGCAAACTCTTTTTTAGACATCAACTTGAGTGAAGTATAATTTACATACAACAAGATGCACCCATTTCGAGCACACAATTCAGTGAATTAAGACATGTGTCTACCCCCAGATAATTGCCATAGTACAGACGTGGGCATTCCATGACCCTAGGAATCTCCCTTGGGGAGAATTGACATCAGTCTTCCTGACACTCCAAACTATGTGATCTCTAATCTGATTTTTATCACCATAGATGAGCTTTATTTGTTCTAGAACCTTCTATAAATGAAATCCCATACATGCACTCTTTTGTGTCAGATATCTTTTCCTCAGCATTTGATTGATTCATTTTTAATGTGGCTTGCTTTGGTACTTTATTCCATTTTGCTTACTTAGTAGTGCCCCATTGGGTAAAAATACCACAACTGTATTTATTCCTTTCCCTGTTGAGATGAATATTTTTCTTTAAATAAAATGTTCCTTACTTATTACTTTCTCTATGAATGCAAGAAATGTTTGTTGTTGTTGTTGTTAGGTGCCATTGATTCACATCCAGCTCCTAGCAATCCTCATAGTGTTTTCAGTGGCTAATTTAGGATTGTTTTAGGGAGTGGATGGCCACATCTTTCTCCCATTTTTGTAGTGCTGGGGATCGAACCCAGGTCATCAGAAAGTGCAGAGCAGCGTTCCACCAACTGAGCTAACCCTCAGCCCTCAAGAAAGGGTTAGGGTAGAAAAATTAGAATACACAGGCAAGCATAAGACAGAGAATTATAAAAACCTTATCCTGCTACATAAACATTGAAAATACTTTGAAGTATAACCTTTCAAAATTTCTTTCTGGAAGTATAGGTGTGTTTCTATAAATAGAAGCATCTATATAGTGTTTCTATTTATAAGATATTATTTGGGACTTTTTCCGCTATCCCTAAAATTTACCTAAAGGCTCAAAAATGAAGTAAAAAAGTGCTGAGATCCCCACATGAGATTAAGGGTCCAACCTCTGGGGTTGGACATCTTATCACAAGGCTTAGTGAAAGGTAACAGAATCAGTACCCTGGCCAGCCAACATCCCAGTACTCTTTCCTTCAGAGTCTGTAAAAAGAGGAAGGGATCTCATTGAGGTTGCTGGGTTTGTAGCGTGTTTGGATTTAGGGTAAGGAGGATTCTTTTCCTTTACCTCTGATGAGGTGGCCATGCTCTTCCCTCTCCAGAGTCAAGTGAGGGCAGCTCCAAGTAGTCACTGAAGCAGGTTGAGGGAACTTGCAAAAAGTAGTAGCTGGTGTGCATTCTCTAGGAGGGTGTCTACTCAGTTTGCTTAATCGAGTCTGCCTAATTTACAAAGGCCTGCAGCCATGCCCTGTGGCATCCGATCCCATCAGATCTCGGAAGCTAAGCAGGGTCGGGCCTGGTTAGCACCTGGATGGGAGACCGCCTGGGAACACCAGAAGCTATAGGCTTGGGAGAAGGACCTGGCAACCTCCTCCCAAAAATCAATCTGCCATTGAAAACCCTATGAACAGCAGAGCCCCTGTGGTACAGAGGGTCGCTATGAGTCTGATACCGACTCGACAGCACCTAACAACAACAACAACAATTTACAAAGGAAATAAGGATAAGAGAGAGGGCAGAGTAGCAGGAAGAAGTGACTGTGGGCAGCCTACCCTGCACAATGGCATCGGATGTTTTGGAAGCGTGGGTTTCCTGTGTGCTCAAGTGAGAACCATGGAAGGTACTTGAGTTGAGCTTGTCTTGCTCCATTTCACAAAGGGATCTAGAAGGAAATTGCATGTGATTACGTGTGGTGGGAATTGATAACAAATGTGAGAGCTGACCTGCTCTGCCTGGGGAGTGTAAGGTGGCAGGCCTGCTGAGGCTTGGCCAGGAGCTCTGGAAGAGGCTGCATTTGGTTCCCCCCAGCTCACATTAGCCAGAGCACCCAGGAATCCAACATGAAGGAGCTCTGTCCTTGGCCATGTCAGAAAGGAGAAATATGTACTCTCCTTGGTCTCCCCACAGGGCTAGGGCAGGGCCTCCCTCCATCTTCCAGAATCCTCAACCTGACACCTAGGGACAGGCAATGGCATTGGAACTGGATTTGAAATAAAAAATTTAAGCTGTGGAATATCTGTAATAGCAGAAATATGTGGAATCTGATGTTAAAGAAGAAAGGAATGGGCAGAGGGCTTCAGGGAAAGAAGCATTTGAAGGGAAGGAGGTTGTTTCAGATCAAGTTAGGAATCACACATGTGTAATAAGACACTGGTACTATCTTCCATGAGATGGGACCACGCCTTCTACCCATTACAAATTGTCTTATATGAAATTTAGCAATGTGTAATGAATACTGATAATAATTATAAGTATTCACCTTAAACAGCATGATTACCAATGGAATAATATTCCATTAAACACAGGTTATACAATTTAGCATTGGCCATTTAGAGTATTTTCATTAGATTACACAGTAATAGGACAAAAATCATATATTAATATTTGCAAAGTATTAAATAATTCCTTAGGATACAATATAGAAATCGAATTACTGATCAAAGAACATATATATATATATATATATGCGCACACACACACACACACACACACATACATATATAATGTTAAGAAAATGCATAGCAACAATATTATAACAACTCATATGGCCACCAGCACTGTCTGAGAGTGTGTTCATTTACCTTCTTGCCATTTAGAGTATTTTATGACCTTATTCCATTGTATTGTTTTCATTAGCAGACTGGGTGACTACAGAGAGCATATGACTGCACTTAATGAGTCACACAGAAAATCTGAACTGCATGTCTAGTTAAGGGGACACCCTTAAGGTCCTCGTTACCCTGCACTTTTCCAAAGCTTACTCCAATGCACAACAGTCCATAGAGGGCTGATCCTTTCCTAATGGATAGTTTGAATTTCATTCTTGAATTAAGCTGGCTGACTAGAGAGCTGAGTTCCTGAATAGGCACACCACAACCATAGATTATTCCCCATAGCAAGGCCATGACGCTATACTAAGAGAAATTATAATTGACTGTTCTGAATCTGTCACATATTTGTTAAGAGGACACTATAGTTGCTTTAAACAGTCTACTTCTATGAGGAATCTTGGGAGTTGTTTTTACGTTCCTTGTAAGAAATATTTGCTCTTTTCCTAAACTAACTTTCTTTAACCTTATGGACACTACAAAACTTTAAAGCAAGCATCCTGAAGGCTCCATGTGGTCCAGGACAGATAGTAATGCAGCCTCACAAAATCTTTTAACATCATATTGCTCTTTTTAGTGTTTATTTTCTTTAGGACCTCAAGCAGTTCCATTTTTGAGGTTCCAAAGTGATACCACATATTTTACAGAATGAAACCTAATGCTTCTTTACAACACACTGGGATTGTGCCACAGTATCAAACTCTAACCTTTAAATAAGCAGAAATATATCACAGTCAGTAATGCAGTCAAGTTAGTGTCATTGTCTGCTATCCAGTCAGTTAAACATGATTGGGTTGAATTTGAAGTAATTTGAAATTGTTTGAAGCTACTTAAGTGTGCATCAGAGAATACATGAGTTTTTGGCAATTTGGTAAGTCAAATATGGCAATTGCCAATAATATTTTTGAAAATCAAATTCACTGATCTTGGCCATTCTCACTGGAGTTAACTGGGATCATAGAGTTACCTTAATTTGCATTTTTCCTAATGGCTAGGGACAGGAGAAGGACATGGCAACCCACTCCCAAAGCAATCTGAAACTGTCAGCCATTGAAAACCCTATGAGAATCACTATGAGTCAGACCTGACTCAATAGCATCTAAAACAACAATGGCTAGGAATATTGAATATTTTTTCATGTGTTTCTTAGCCCTATGAACTTCTTCATTTGAGAACTGTCTGTTCATTTCCTTTTCCCACTGTGTATTGGTTTATTTGTTGTCTTGGGATTTGCTTTCTTCAGTTCTTTGTAAATTCCAGAAATTAGTCCTCTATCAGATGTCTAGAAAATGAAGATTTTTCCCCATTGCAGAAGTGGGCTCTTCCTTAACTCGGTTGATTGTTTTCATTGTTGTACAGAAACTTTTTAATTTCATGTAATCTTATTTGTCAATTTTTGTTGCCATTTCCTGAGCAATTGGAGTCTTGTTAAGGAAATACTTTCCTATGCCTACGTGTTGGAATGTGTTTCCTGTCTTTTCTTCTAGTAGTTTTAAGGTTTATGGTTTTATGTTGAGGTCTCTTATCCATTTCAAGTTGACTCTTGGGCAAATTGAGAGATATAAGTCTATTTTCATTTTTCTGCATATAGATATCCAATTTTCCCAACACCATTTGTTGAAGAGGCTATATTTTCTCCATTGTGTATCATTAGCCCCTTTGTCAAAGATCAGGTAGCTGTAGTTGTGTGACTGTATCTTTTGATCTTCAATTCTGTTCCATTGGTCTTCAAGCCTATTTTTGTGCCAATACCAAGTTGTTTAGCCAAGATCAACAAAACAAATAATAAAAAATGCTGGTGAGGTTGTAGAGAAAAAGGAACTCTTTTACACTGCTGGTGGTACTGCAAATTAGTTCAACCACTCTGGAATCAATACGGATATACCTCAGAATGCTAAAAACGGAATTGCCATAAAACCCAGATCTACCATTCTTGTGAATACGCTCAAAGGGAGACAAGTTATGGTACCACATAGACACCTACATCTCCATATTTAATACAGCAATATCAAGGATATGGAATCAACCAAGATGCCTATCAACAGAAGAATGGATAAAAATGTGTTACATAAATACAATGGAATATTATTTAGCAATAAAAAAGAATGAAGTAATGTCATTTGCAGCAAAATGGATGGAACTGGAGAATCTTAAGTGAATGAACACTGGCTCAAAAAGAAATACCTTATATTCTCACTCATATGTCGGAACTGAATCTTACTTAAAGGAAGAAAAATCCTATACATAAGTAGATATATAGAAATGAGCAATTAAGGGAAAATATAGGCAGATTATAAAGAAGGAGAGAGGTAACTAGCAAAGGGAAGCAAAGGTTGTGGCAGGTAGAAAGGGGAGGAGAAACAATGTGAAGGGATAAAGGGGGAGATGATAATCTCACTGTAAAAGATGCAACTTCATGGGTGCATGGGAAAAATAAGGAAATATAACCCATAAATGCATATGAGTTTTACTATATATTAGTCAAAAGGTTCCATAAACTTTTTAAGTTGATGCAAGTGTAACCAAAAGTGATGTAATAGTTGCATAATGGAAAAAGCATATGCTGTATTATTCTGTACCCCACCAACATTTATCAATAAAGGGAATAAAGAAAAAAATCAAATTCAACCCAATTCTAGAAACCACAAATGGACTATTGCAAAATTTACTTGAGAACTCACTAAGAATTGTGACCACTTCCATCAAACCAGATATTGATAGATATGTCTTATAATAACAAGGACAGATTTCCTATTAGTTTCATACTATTTTCATTTCTCCAAACCTTATAACAAAAATATATAAAAAGAAGTCTTATTATATATATATATATGTATATATGTATATATATATATATATATACATATATATACATATATATATATTATTATAAATTATATCATTTATGAGTGTCCTCACACAATTCCTCTTCACTCAATATGGCCCAGGGAAACCAAAGTGTTGGACATTGCTGCTTTAAAGACACTTTTAGGAAAATAAGATGTGGGCCCACATCCAGCAAGTAGTGAAGAGGCTGTGGTGTATGTACATCCATTTAACTACAGTAATGTGCTGCATAACGACTCTGTGGTCAGTACTGGTTGGCATAAAAAGTGATGGTCCCATAAGCTTTGTTTTTTCTTTTTATTCTTTCTGTTTATTTGTTTGTTTGTTTGTTTTGTGGCACTTGGTGGGAGGCTAACCCCAGGGCCTTATGCATACTTTACAAGCACTCTACCACTGAAGTGCACACCCAGTCCCCGTTTTAAAAACTTTATTTTATCTTGGGACAAGTTCTCACTAAATTACACAGGTTGCCTATGGCCTTAAAACTGGGATCCTCCTGCCTTGGCCTCCTGAGTTTCTGGGATTATGGAATATGTCACCATGCCATGCCCCCATAAGCTCTTAACACTTAGCTGATGTAGTACGGGTCTAACAGACCCAAGCAATGGACTTACATTCGCTTTGTACAGGCTAATTCTGTTAGTAAAATACTAATAAGTGTGCATTTATAAACCAAAACTGAAAAAATATTTTAAAAAGGGTTTAAAGGAAAACATAAAGCCACTTGCAACAACAACAAAAATACCTATGCATCCTTAAAAAGGATACAAATCTCTGTGACCTGAGCTAACTGGTGATGCTCTGGCTTAGGGCACTTCGACAACTGGAGCTGGGAAATTCCCCTTGCCTAGTGTCAGTTTGTAATGTTACCCAATGCCATACTCACATGTGCCCTGGTGAGGATGGCTGCTGGCCTAAGCAAACCTACTCGACTACCAGGCCACAGAAGCACCATTCAACCATGGACAGCACAGAAACACAATGCTGGTAGTAAATGACTATGCTACTGGTTTGTACATTACTATACTATTTTTACCATTATTTTAGAGTGTTCTCCTTCTACTTATAAAAAATATTTGCTATGAGACAGACTCATAGACGTCCTCAGACAGGAATTCAGAAAGTCATAGGAGATGACAGCTCCATGCCTGTCTCTGCCCCACAGCCTTTCAGGAAGGCAAGATGGGAGATGGAGGACTGGAGTATTGAAGATCCTGGACCTGGGTAGGCCTAGCCTAATGTGTGTGTTTGTGCCTTACTTTCTAACAATTTTTGTTAGGTACCATCAAGTCAGTGTCCAACTCAGCAATGCTATGTACAACAGGAAAAAGAGTACTGTCAGTGCTTCTCGGCTATTCATAAGGTTTTCAATGGCTTATTATTTTTGGGAGTGGGTTGTCGGATCTGTCTCCCAAGTCTACGGCACCTGGTGTTCCCGGGCAGTCTCCCATCCAAGTACAAACCAGGTCCAACCCTGCTTAGCTTCCGAGATCTGATGGGACTGGATACCACAGTGATAGGGCTGCAGGCCACTTTCTAACAAAGAGGCTTCAAAAGTAAAACAATGGTGGCGCACACCTGTAATCCCAGCAGCTTGGGAGGCAGAGGCAGGAGGATTGCAAGTTTGAGACCAGAGGCAGTCTGCGTAATTTAGCAAGACCCTGTCTCAAAAAGTAAAAAAAAAAAAAAATGGGCTGAGGGTGCAGCTCAGTGGTCCAGCACTTGCAGAGCATGCAAGCATGAGGCCCTGGGTTCAACCCCCAGTACCCAAAAAAAAAAAAAAAAAAAAAGTAAAACAAAAAATTAAATCATCTTAAAATAGAAAAACACAAGTTAAGGGCATGAAAAAAATTTTGTTGTATAGTTGTATAATGTGTTTGTATTTTAAGCTATGCTTTATTACAAAAGAGTCACAAAGGTTTTAACAATAAGCTTATAAGGTAAGTGTATAGTAAGTCAAGGTCAATAAACAAATAATTTTTTGTGTTTTCTTGTCATTTTATTAGTATTTTAATTGTGCAAAACTAGTTTCATTATGACATTTTCACATATATATCCAGTGCAATTTGCTCATACTCATCCACCACCACCCTCTCTCCTAACAATGCACTTCTCAGAACATACTCTAACCTTAAGGGGTGCATGACTGTATTTTGTTCTGGCTCTGAATGACTTTGCTTAACCTTTCATATATTTTAATTTTATCTTGACCTGCAAACATCTTTCATAGAGTCTTTCTGCTGTCATGGAGTACTCTTTTATGTAAGTATGCAATAAATAAAAATGTAAAGTGTCAAAGAGGTAAACTCCATAAAGAGAAGAAAAATGGGGCCAAGGTAGCAGACATCCTCTTTCTAGATGTAGAGGCACATGAGGGGAACTCGAGGGAAGAGGACAGTCATTGAGGACAGTTAAAGGCATTGAGATGTGGGACATTTCAGTTTGGGATTTTGCAAGGAGAAAGATGAGTAGCTTTGCTTTGCTGTTCTTCAGCTATAGACATCACAGGCTTTGTGACGGGAGGGCGAGGGCTGAAGAACTCCTATGTGCTTTTTGGCTACAGAAGTCATAGGAGCCCCAAGTGAGCAGTTTCAAGGGCAAGTTGCTCAGCACCATCTTGTCTTAAATTCCATAGTCCAAACACCAAGTGACTAGGAGCCCCTCAGGTTTTCTCTGGTATCATCGAGTAGGGGGCTGAGAAGAGGCGGAGCAGGATTCCAGTGGGTGTTGTTCACTGAAACGTGTGCCAACCCCTGAAGCCCTCCTTGCTCCATATTCCTGAGGAAACACCAGTCACCAGGAAGACACAGAGCACCAACCTCATGCTAAACTCTTTGCCACTGGTTTGTTTTCTCCCAGTGTTTGTTTTACACCATGTCTTCAATTGATAAAAGTGATTTTGTTTGTTACTTAATTCTACCAAATTTAATGGACAAATAAGAATTGTATACAGTGAAAGTACACAGTATGACAATTTGACACACATGTGCATCATGTACTGGTTCTCACAACTGAGGGGACACACCTGTCACCGCTTAGCGTCATTCTTTGTGTGTTTAGGGAGGCTGGAGGGTGGTAGGAACATTAAATCTGCTCTCTTTTCAAATTTCAAACAAGAAACAGAGTATTACAACTACATTCACCCATGCCACACATTAGGTCTCCAGAAGTTATTCATCTTATAACAGACACTATAAACTGACCAACATCTCCCTGTTTCCTCCCTCCTCAACTCCTGGCAACTGTCTTGATGCTCTGTGTCTCTATGAGGTCAACTCTTCCGCACACAGAATGACACCATGCAGTATTTGTCTTACTTTCCCTAGATTATTTCTCTTAGCCTAATGTCCTGCAGGTTTATTCATGTGTTCACAAATAGCAGGATTTCCTTCTTTTATGGTTGAATAATATTCATATGTGCATATATATATATATATATATATATATATATATATATATATCACATCACATTTTCTCTCTCCATTCATCAGTCAATAAGCATGTAGGTTGTCTCCATGTTTAGCTGCTGTGAATGGTGCTACAGTGGATGGAGATAGTGATTTCATTTCCTTTGGCTGTACACCCATGAGTGGGATGGCTGGATCATTTGGCAATTCTAGTTTTAATTTTTAGAAGAGCCTCCATATTGTTTTCCATAATGGTTGTACCAACTGGCACTACACCAACAGTGCACAAGGATTCCCTTTTCTGATAAGAGTGATTTTGAACTTATAATTTATTTTCTGAAAGAATAAATTTATCATTCTATACACATAACTTTAAAATAGGTTGTTGTTGTCTTTAGGGGCTGTTGAATTGAGTCTGACTTATAACAACCCATCATATAGCAGATGAAACACTACTGACACTATGCCATGCCTGGTACTATTGTCAGTGCTTCTCTGTTATTCATAAGGGTTTTTTTTTTATTGTTTTCAGGAGTGGGCTGCCAGGTCCTTCTCCCACCTGCAGCACCTGGTATTCCCAGGTGGTCTCCCATCCAGGGACTAACCAGGCCGGACCCTACTAAGCCTCTGAGATCTGATGGGACTGGATGCCACAGTGGTATGGCTGCAGGCCTAAAAAGAAGTAGAATAAGGAAAAAGGTCTTGAATTCAATACAAGGTGTGTTTGTCCTAATTTTAATAAACCCCCGGGAGGCTGCCCTCTTGAAGGCTGCTCCATACTACCCAAGGGAAGCCCCATCAAAGTAAAGTGACAATCACCAGGGTAGTGGCCTCTCACACTCCGGGAAGCCATGTGAATTTCTCATGGCATAGATAGCCTGTGTTGGCCCAGTCCCTGAGAGGCTTTTGATGTCCATAGGGCAGGCGTGGGACCCTTGTCATGCCATGGTGTGCAGCCTAGCAATGCGTTTGGGTTGACTGCCTGGGGCGGAGGAGGAGACAGCTGGGGGACGTGGCATGTGGCTCGGAGGAGTTCATGGCACAGGCATGAGCAATGCTGGGCTGAGTCAGCCAGAGAAGTGTCAGGCCCTCGCCCTGGCAAGAGTGGCCAAGTCATGTCACACCAGGAATGGCCTTGAGCTGCTAGAAATGCCAGCTATCCAGACCTGAGATGCACTGAGCTGCCTCCCACGAATGAGCTTCTGTTATTTAGGGAAGGCTCCGTGCATAGAATGAGATCGAGGTCACTGAGACAGGCGTCTCCAGGAAGACCAGACTGCTAGGAGTAGTTGGTTTCAACCTTGCCTGCATGTGGCACAGTATAATTCCCTGGGGGCTTTCAGAAAATATTGTCACCTACCCCACCTGTAACTGTGATATCAGAGTTGCTGGTGGGAGGGCCTGAGTCCGGACGGAGGAACACATGGGTGCAAAGGCACCTACTGTGTGATTTACCCAGTGTTTATACTGTACAGGTATGTGTGGTCTCACCTAAGCAAGCAGTGTCATTAAAGGGCACACTCTGGAAGACACATAGGACTCCTGCTGTTGGCTGTCAGTCATCAGACAGAGACTTCTCATACCCAGCTTCCTGGCTGGGACCTCTGTTTGTAGGCCCTGAATTCAGATCCCTTTTCTCTGCCCTAGCCTTGTTCTCCAGGGACTGCCAACTAGCCATGCCACTTCTATCCTGCCAGACCCAGCCTGGCACCTTCCTCCCATTGGGGGCTCTGGCAGGCATCTTGTCCTGGATCAGTCATGTTTCTGATGGAAAACAGAGAGACCCAGCCACGTGGAGTGTGTTGCAAGCACCAGGGTTCATCATCATGGTGGCAGGTGCTCACCGATATCAGAGCTTTTGTCAAGAAAAAATAATAAAGTTCTAAATTCTCACCTGAAATTTTCTGATACTTAATTATCACTAATTCAGTTTTTAATACACTGTATGTGCTTTAAAGCCTACAGCCATAACCTGTGGCATCTGATCCCATCAGATCTCAGAAGCTAAGCAGGGTAGGGCCTGGTTAGTACTTGGATAGGAGACTGCCTGGGAACACCAGGTGCTGAAGGCTTGGGAGAAAGACCCAGCAACCCACTCCCAAAAATCAATCAATCATTGAAAACCCTAGGAATAGCGGAGAAGCACTGAGAATAGTGTTCGGCCTGTTGTACGTAAGGTTGCTATGAGTGGGACACCGACTAGATGGCACCTAACAGCAACAACATGTGCTTTAAAATGTATCATATAATCCAACCTATGGATTAGTCCTGCTCAGAGTGTGACAGAGAGCAGGCTCTGCCCCAGCCCCTGGAAAAGCAAGAGTTGCTGAGTGTTCTGTGGAGGCCTAGCCTTGGCAGGGCCCTTCGAGGCAGGTGGGTCACAGTACTATAGTAAGGGTTTGAGCAGGCAGTGACCACACTAAATGTTACCTTTCCCTGGGGGCTGTTTTTCAAGAGGATAATAAAAACCAACAACAGAACAACAGTGATGATTACAATTTGGTTTTTCATAACTGCTTTAAAGAGGACCTCAAAGCTTTATAGAATCCTTTAACCCTTCCACCATCTCTGTGGGAAAGGAATATGGCAAATTATATCTTCATTTTATAGCTGGAGAAACAAACTTAAGGGCAAAAGGGCTACTGACTTGACTAAAACCCAACATTTTTCTCAGAGGTAAAGAAAAATCTGAGCTATCCTTTGGAGAATCCACTTAGGAAAAAGAAGTGTTTTTTCAGCATGGCATACTTGCTTACGTTATACCTTGCATCTCTCACATCCTCTCTGACCCCCCCCCCCCATCTACTTTGTGGGTCCTCACTGTGCTGGCCCTGCTGGACTGAGTTCACAGTCAGCTGCTTTCTATGGAACCTTGCTAGGCTCTTCCAGGCCTCAGCTGCCCCTCCCACCTTCATCTGCACTCTGGTATTTAGGATGAGAACAGTTCATGTAACAATTAGTCATGCTCTGTCTCCAGATTTTATTGCCTTGTGTTTTCATTTAGCTTTTTAAATGTTATTTAACTCCCAGTAACTCCTTCAGGGCTGGAATGGAACCCTATCTAACCATGCTGGAGTCCATCTGGCCCTGAAGAGAACACGCCTGGGAACACACTTGTTCCATTGATTTCTTTACCTTTCAGTTTTCTAGAAGCAATAGAGTTAAGATGATGAGGTGTCTGTTCAGATCTTTGGCCTATCTTTAAATCAGGCTGTTGGGTTTTTGTTTTTGTTTTTGTTTTTGTTGAGTCTTGAGAATTCCTTGCATTTTTGGTAGTGGTCCTTTATCAGACATGTCTTTTGCAAGTATTTTTTCCTTGTCTTTGACTTGTCTTTTCACTCATTAACGGTATCTTCAAAGAGCAGGAAATTTTAAATTTAATGTAGCACAGCTTATTAATGCTCCTATTTTGTCACTAGTATGTAAGATGTTATTTTTGTATCAGTGGGAGGAGGTACTAAAAGTTGCTCAGTTAAAATGTAGCCATAAACTTCATCTTTTTAGACCTCATCCTACTGTTGGGACGGTCTCATTTTATGTCACCTTCCCTGGTTTGGGTCTACTTTTAGTCACCCATTCTTTTAAAAAAAATTATTCAGCACCTACTATATATCCAACATGTCAGGAAACTACAGTGAATAAGATGGGAAACATTTATGGATAAGTGGATAAAGAAAACGTGGTATATAGAGACAATGGAGTTTTATTCAGCCAGAAAGAAGAACAAAATTATGTTGTTTGCAAGAAAATGGATGGAACTGGAGAGCATCATGTTAAGTGGAATAAGTCAGACTCAGAAAAAAAGTATTGTATGTTTTCTCTCACATGCAGAATTTAGAAAAAGAAAAAGTAAGGACATGGAAGTTAAAAGAGCAACCATTATTCATAATGTGGAAGGGGAGAGAGAGGGGGGGATAAGAAAGGATACTATGGGGAGTGAATATGATCACAGTACATTATTTGCATGTATGGAAATAGCGTAACAAAGTCCATTACATTGTACAATTAATATATGCTATTCAGTTGGTAGAGTGCTGCGCTGCAGTCTCTGAGGTCCAGAGTTCGATTCCCAGCACTGCAAAAATGGGAGAATGGCCTGGCAATCCACTCCCAAGGCAATCCCGAAACTGTCAGCCATTGGGCGGGAGTGGGGGAAGCACAGGGGAGGGTAAGGGATAACCTATATGAGTAATGTTTATCAAAATACATATATGGAAATGTCACAATGAAAAGCATGTCAAAATGAATCACATTAAGATGTACATTAAAAATTTCTAATAAAAAAAAAGAAAAGAAAACCCTATGAGGGTCACTATGAGTCAGATACTGACTCGACAGCACCTAACAACAACAATAAAAGAAAGAAAAAAATAAATAAAATGGCCAAGGCTTCTAGGCCCACAAGACGCTTCAAGTGTGGCAGGAAATAAGGATATTAAGCAAATTGTTATAGGTGGGAAACATTTTGTGAGTAGAGAACACCAAGTGCTAAGAACAGCATCATAGAGGGGCCAAACACAACAGAGCGTGTTGGAAAACTTCCTTCAATTTCCAAAAATTGTCATAAAATCCCCAGGACAACAACTGATACTACTAATATTGGTATGGGCTGGGATTTAGCTCAGTGGGTAGAGGGCTGCGCTGCAGTCTCTGAGGTCCTGAGTTCAATTCCCAGCACCACAAAAATGGGAGAAGGACCTGGCAATCCACTCCCAAGGCAATCCCGAAACGGTCAGCCATTGAAAACCCTATGAGGGTCGCTATGAGTCAGATACCGACTCGATGGCACCTAACAACAACAAATATTGGTATGCACCATTGAAAACTCTATGAATAGCGGAGAAGCACTGACAATAATGTTTTGCCTATTGTGTGTAGAGTTGCTGCTAGTCAGACACCAACTTGATGGCACCTAACAACAACAACAATATTGGTACTGGCAGAAAAGCTCATCTTTGAGGCTTTAAGTCTCCAATGGCTAAAATCAAAAGTTCAACAGCTTTTTCACCCATGTCTATGAAGTTTATATAAAGACAGAGAAGGAATTAATGAGAGACTACATGCCCACACCAGGCAAGACAGCCACGCTCTCCCATGTCCCTGCAACTCAGGAGGTGGCCCATAGGGCAATGGCAGTGCTGGTCATATGTCATGGAGGATACCTGTAAAGCCTCAGAAGAGTTGGGAATGCCCAGCTGTTACAGTTTAGAGACCTTTTGGGGTAGCTGAACGTCCCCTGGCAGGTGTTCCTAGTGCCTTTCAAAGCCTCACAGCAGTTCAAGTTTTCGTTACAATCCTGTAGTCTCCTCTGTGGTTACCTCTGGACACTTGCCAATAACGACAAAAATAAAATGGAAGTACCAGAATAGTAGCAGGAATAGAGGAGGAGGGCTCTATTGGATTGTCACCCAGAAAGTATTATAGAACAGATTTCTGCTCTTGACCCTGGACCTCACTTCCAAAGGTGCTTTGAAGCTTGTGGCCTCCAGGCGAGTTACATATCCACCTTGGATACCTCACTGTCACCTGACTAACTTGCCTTGACACTTGGAACTGAATTCCAAACCTAACATTCTTTGAGGTTACAAAACATTCCACTACCTTTTCTGCTATATAACATTTCAAAATGTCAGCACTTTTCCAGCTAGACTTTGGCCTAGAAATTGAAGTTCACACATGCTAAAGGAATGGCTGTTAGTTTAATAATTTCAGTCCTACTGGAAATATCAGAGTTTGGTCCTCATTCAAATACTAATAATACATTGGGCCTGTTTTTGACATTTCCTGTGATGCTTTCCAAAAGTCCATGGAAAATAAGAACTCACCAAACCTCTTTGTGCCCCACAGAAGGAAAAGGAAGCTTTGAATTCTTCTCTCTTGGTCATAAACATTAACATATATGCACAAAGAGGAAATAAATCATTGCTTCATCAACGCTCCTTGGTTTCCGGGAGCTGGAAGACAGTTGGTTTAGATGCAGAGAGGGTGACTGGACATGAAACAGGGTAGATGGGTGGGGTAATGGCCTAACAGGGCCTGGCCAAGTGTGGTGATGCCCTTTGTTTAAGACTGAGTCTAAGGAAAGAGCTCAAGCAGAGCCTTATCTGGGGATAATTTTTTCAAATTTTGGTATCAAGTGATCACCATGTTCTGTGGAAAACAAGCTAAAGGAGGAGGCAGAAATAGCAAAACCAGCAGGCAGGCTGGTGCAGGAACCTGGGGCAGAGGGATAAGGGGCTTGAGCTGCAAAGGCAATTGTAGACATGGAGAGAAGAGAGTAGACTTCAGAGGACATATCCACAGGGCTAGATGATGGATCAGCTGAGTGGGAAAGGAAGAAGGCTGTATCAAGGGTGATATTCAATGGCTGGAGAGGAAGAAGTGGCTCTGAGAGGCCAAAGATGCAGGGAGCAGCCAAGAGACATGGCACCATAGGGGACCAAGTGTGGAGATGGAATATTTTCACAGAGAATTCTAATTGTGTTAATAGGTGACTACTTCTTGCATGCCTGCAGCCGTACCACTGTGGCATCCGATCCCGTCAGATCTCAGAAGCTAAGCAGGGTTGGGTCTGGTTAGTACTTGGATGGGAGGCCACCTGGGAGCACCAGAAGCTGTAAGCTTGGGAGAAGGACCTGGCAACCCCCTCCCAAAAATCAATCTGCCATTGAAGACCCTATGAACAGCAGAGAAACACTGACAATAGTGTTTCATCTGTTGTATGTATTGTCACTATGAGTCAGACACCAATTCCATGGCACCTAACAAGAACTTCTAGCATAAACTGCGGATGGGCTCTGACCATCTTGCTCTATGACTAACTCAACTGAATGTAGTTAGAAGCTACCTGTTTTAGAGTGTTGATTAGGAACCTTGAGTGGTGGTCATATCTACAATTCCAGCACTGTGGAGGGTGAGGCAGGAAGATTGCCAGTATCAGGCCAGCCTGCGCTCCCTAGGGAGACCATGTCTTGGAAAAACAGAAACAAACAAACAAACAACATAGAGTCCTGATTAATTACCAGGTGCTTATACAACTGCTTTCTCCTTTGTTTTTTATTCCCACTTTTGAACAGGAAAAAAAAAAAACAGTTTTGATTTCTGCTCTTGCTTTTAGAGGAGGAAACTGAGGCTTCAAAAGGAAACATAAATTGCACAAAACTGCTTGGCCTTTCACAACAGATCCTGGACTCTAATCAAGATCTTTCTGGCCACAATGCCCAAACTTAACCAGAATGTTTTGCTGCTTCTTCCTAAAGAGTCTAAACTCTTTATAAAGAATCTAAGAGTTTCACAGAAATACCTAATTTACCTTTGCAGAGGAAAAGAGATATTATAAACCATATTTCCAAACCAGTCAGGAACTTTACAAACAGGTGTTACTGGCCACTAGTGTACAGATGAAGTACTGGGCCTGGATCAGTGCGCTGTCACCGTTATGTGCTACTTATTGGAAAAATAACTCACATCGCCTCTCACAGATTGGTGTGTTTGTGGCATATGAGTTATGAAGGCAGTGCGTATATCCACATTAGCACATGGAAAAGCAATGATCATCCTTATTGAGAGAGCACGACTTACTTTTTCCCTAAGTGAAACGTTGGGACTAGATTGTGAAGGATGTGCTCCAAGGCTCCTGCCAGCCCCTCCATGTCCGCGCCCAGCCCTCTTGCGTCTATGTCCTCAGGATGATGAGGTCCACGGAGACCCTCAGAGCACCTCAGGAAGCATAGATAGACAGAATGCAGTTGAGATGGAGGGAAAGCAGAACTTTTCCAAAAAGCAAAAAGAAACCTTGGATGGTGGAGATGCGCTGGGCAATGTAAAAAAGACAGCTCTGTCTCAGGTTTCCTTAGGGACAAGCATTTTAAATTCCATCTCCTGTCAGCAGAGGCACAAAGAAAAGACCTTAGGTCGGGGCCTAAATGATGGATCCCTTTATCGATTTACACAATTAAGATTCTTTGCCAGATCCAAATTCCAGGTCCAGATTCCAAGGGAATCTGAGAAGGAAATGGAGTGCATAGACCATTAGCAGACATGTCCAATGGCTTGAAGGGGTGAACACTGAGATTTTGATGACAAAAGCCTTCGTTGTTCATTTTCATTTTACAAAAATGTAGACGTAATAATATTAACAGAGC
This sequence comes from Pedetes capensis, assembly GCA_007922755.1. Taxonomy (NCBI): domain Eukaryota; kingdom Metazoa; phylum Chordata; class Mammalia; order Rodentia; family Pedetidae; genus Pedetes; species Pedetes capensis. The sequence continues at coordinate 228,235 of VMDO01000982.1, forward strand.
AGGCAGTAGAAAGGGAGCCATATGTTGAGAATATACGCTACTTGGCCATGCGATGGGAAAGGGAATGACCCAGTCGGTTAATGAGGCACCTAAATCCACCTCCATTTCCAAATTATGGAATTGAACCTTTTTCCTGTTATCCTGTCAGGGCTACATTTTTTAATTCAAAGAGGAAACTGTCCTACTCATCTCCTCCTCATCGATTGAGTGGCTTTCTCTCCAACACAGTGGCATATTGGGGAGGAAGGGGGTGCTGTCAGTGTTAAGTGTCCCATCTGGTGGAGCCATTATAGCACGCTGCATTCCCAGACAGAAATAAGTTCTCTAAGGCAGGGGCTGTAAAGGATGCTGCTTATCTTGTTTTGCCTGTTCTGTACAATAGGATCTTGGCTGGGATAATCAGTGCAAGTCTACTGATTCAGATATTTGCATATGATAACATTTAAAAATAGACCCTAAACTCTGTAATGAGAATTATAGCCATTTCTCAATTTACTCAAGATTTATATAGAAACATAAAACCATGTGTAAATTAAATGTATTTAAGTTATATGTTAAAACTCATATATAAAGGAATAAGATAAGGAGGAAATTAATGCCTTTCAAAAATATGAATACAATCATTTCTGCAATTTTGCTCTTTGGATGCATATATTTTCTGAGTTTTTTTTTTTAATTCTTAAGTGAGCTGAAGCAAGTAAAGCATTAAGTCATACCATTGGGAGAATCACAGATGAAAGGAAGCAGAAGGAAAATCTCAGTTCCAGGTAGAATGAAAATTCCCAGCTATGCTGAAAATAATGAACACACTCTTGACCTTGGCCCTCCTTCACCTGAGCCAAGGAAAGTGGAAAAATTAATATTATGGCAAAGCCACCTTAAAAGTCAGGTCTGAGCTACGGTCAGATGCAACAGAGGCATCTTCGGCAAGAATGTCTAATAATGGATGAAGAACAATATCCAAATCCTTTTTGCTAGAACTGTCTCTGCCTATAACAGATACTGTGTGTGACTCTTCTTCTGTAAAATCTTTTTAATATTTAATTTTCCATAAAATATTTGATATAACAAAAAAGACAAAAAATTTTCACAACAAACATATTTTTCTTAAGTCTGTATTTTTAAAAAATCCGCTCTTTTTCCAGAACTCTGATTTTTGCACTAGTCAAGATTTATGTAGCAGTACCAATAAGCTCTGATGGGATACAGTGGTTTCTGTTATCAGTCTCCAGTTCCTTTGCATCAGGAAGTGGTACTAAAAGGGGGATTAGAGACCAGTTCTTATCTGGGCTAGTCTATGTGTCCTCCATTATTCATGATGGTTGGGCTGAGAGTTCTGAGAGATCCACTTCTTGCTAAACTCTTGCTTAAAGGGGAATCTTTCTCAATGGAATTTTATGAGTAACTTTGTTGACCTCGTGCTATGGTTTCAATATGGATTATCTCCTACAAAACTCATAGTGAAATGAGTTTCCCATTGTGAGATATTAAGAGGCGGAACCTTTAAGAAGTGGTCAGGACTCTGCCCTCAGGAATAGATTGATCCATTTCTGGAACTCATGGGCCAGTGGGTTCTATTCAGCATGGGTCTATCATGAAAGCCATTCTGGCTAAGTCTCTGGTGTGTACCCTGTCTCTGGCTATGTGATGCTCTGAGCTGCTAGACTCTGCCGACAAGAAGCCCATCATCACATACAGCCCTTTGACCCTGGACCAGAACCACGAGCCAAAATAAACCTTTCTTTATAATTAGCCCAGTTTGTGGTACTGTGTTACTAGCAATAGGAAATGCACTGAGACACTATCATTATTCTTTATCAGTGTTAGCTTTAGCTCTGCTGTGCCAAAGATTCCCTCCTCTAGGTTCAGGTCTGATTTCTCTCTAGACTTGGAGTTCTCATTATCTGATGGGCAAAGGTTATAAAGTGTGCCACACAGATGTCATGGCTGACTGCTTACAGTCCCAACCACACATGGATCATTTACTGAACAGAAACATGGTAGCCAGACACCTTTGGGGTAACAGTGAACAGCATTCCCGTTTATGCCTTCCCTAAACAGTACTTCCACGTGTTGTTGTTAGGTGCCACCGAGTCGGTATCTGACTCATAGTGACCCTACATACAACAGGGGAAGTGCTATTGTTAGTGCTTCTCTGCTGTTCATAGGGTTTTCAATGTCGGATTGATTTTTGGGAGGGGTTTGCCAGGTCATTCTCCTAAGCCTACAGTATCTGGTGTTCCCAGGCAGTCTCCCATACAAGTACTAACCAGGCCGACCCTGCTTAGTTTCCAAGATCTGATGGAATCAGATGCCACAGGGCTATGGCTGCAGGTGTAGCTCCATATAGGACGACTTAATCACTTCATGCTCAATATTATATATTGCATCATGTTACACCTCCTTCTAGTTGCACCCATATATAGCGCAAATGACAGGATTCCTAAATCCTGCCTGCTTGTGTGGCTTCTCCAAGAACACATCAATTTCATGTTAGATGACAAATGAGGCTGGGCTCCCATCTCCTCTGAATGGCGTGCCTGGCATGGTCACGTCACTCATGAGCTGTCAGTTCCTAACTGAAAAATCACTCCTTAAAGTGATTTGTAACTCTGCTATAAAAAGCTTTCCCTCCAGCAAAAAGCATTCACTTCTGACAAGTTTTATGACAAATACACACAGGTGAAGGCGGGCGCATGCTCATGAACGCACACATCAGATCACACACAAGTGTGTGGACACATGCCCAACACTCCAATCTCTGTTCTCCTAGAAAAGAGGAAAGGGCAGTTTCTCAGAGTTTTTTGAGACCATTTAGTGCAGGTGGAGGCCATTTGTAACATTACTGTAGAAATTGCCCTTGGCCCCCACTTGGATTTTGGACCCCTGTTTTGGGGACGGGCAGATGCTTGATTGTTCTTCTGCATCTGATGTTGTTCAGTCTTTCACACTTAACCTTGCTGATAGCAATAATGTGGCATCCAACCTCAAGTCCACTAAGGGCAAGAAAGAAAGAGAGAGAGAGGAAGAGAGAGAGAGAGAGGAAGAAGGAGGAAGAGGTGGTGGAGGAGGAGGAGAAAGAGGAGGAAAGAGGAGAGAAAGAAAGAAAAAGCAAGAAAGCAAGAAAGAAAGAAAGAAAGGGAGGAAGGGAGGAAGGGAGGAGGGAGAAAGGGAGGGAGGGAAAGGGAAGGAGGAAGAAAGAAATCCAAGTCATAGATCCTGCCAGAATGTCTAGGTTCTTATGTTTTTGCTTTCTTTCTCTATTTTCTATGTAATAAGCCCCTCCAGGGGGCCCTTCCCTGGCCCCTCCTGTCCTGTGATGGAAAGCTAACAGAATAGCCTTCCAGGACCTAGTCGACCTTCCTGTTAGGATAGTTATGGTATTAAAAGAGAAATATATTCATTTTGCTAAGGGGCATAGGCCTCCAAGTCTTGCCAGAAGCCAACGTGGGCCTCTAAATTAGTTCCTGAGTAGATGAGATGCAATCAGAACTTACTACACTCTGCAGAGGAGCCAAAGGTTAGAGTAAAGCCTTCAGTAAACTGGAGAGAGACTCCACTAGCCAATCTTCTCAAGTGTTATTCCAAAAACCTTACATGGCAAACACAGAGGGAAAGGCCATGTTACATTATGTGGATAAGAAAGGCACTGAATAGAAGTTAACATTCTTGAAGGGTGACATAAATTGCAGAGGGATGTGAGCCTCATTCTCATAGGGTATATATTATTTCTTGTAAATGAGAGCGTTATATGAATTAAATTAACTCATTCAGATCACACGCTTGATATCACCCAGTAGGAAATAATGAAGCCCATGTTGTATTGATTTACTGATTCTATTTTTGGTTTGATTTCACTTTGTTCACTAGTGGGTTTCACTTTTTACAATTGATTTCTCTGAGAGAATCTAACTAGTGCAATTGGTTTTTGTCATTGAAGATTAATGTGCTTGGGTTCATCATTATGAAATAGCATGTTCCACTCTCCCGCCATCTTTCTTCTTTTCTTGGGCTTAATCTAGCTTGTGCCATTCCACTTAATAACTTTATCTTGTAATATGATGTTTTCTTCTAACTGGGGGAAAAATGAGCTAACTCTGATACTCTATTTTCTTATTTTAGGGTTAGAGGGGAAGGGGACACATTACAAAGCTAATAGATTTCGAAGAATATTAAGGTCATCAGATGATTCTATAATCTTTACCAGGGACCCTTGGTTGAAGAGACAAGAAGCTAAAAGCAATTAGAAAATCATATTTATTTTTAACATGTAAAATATCAGGGATACCAAAACCATGTAAGACATCAGGGATACATATTTTTTAACATGTAGAACATCAGGGATATGCATTTTAAGAGCTCTTATCTATGTATTGCTTTTCAAAGTTGAATTGAATTACGGTAGCAATGTGTACTATGATATTTATAGGAGTTAGCAGAACAAGCATCTAATGCCTTCCTAAAACAGTAAAATGGAACACTTTTGTCCCAAGATGTTTTTTTGGTACCCTGTGTATATACTTGAGTTTTCAAGGCCACGCATTTTTAACCCTCCCAAGAATTCTAGAGGGAAACAAAGACTTTACAAAAGTCTAATGAAGAGGTTAGTACTGGCTAGACTTTGGATAAGTCACTTAATTTTAACCACCTGGTCCAATGTCTCCATTGAGGAAGTGAGAAAACATCTCTTTACCTTTATTTACTTTATAAATATATCACCCTATTCCATCTCATAGTAAAAATACACATGGTTATTTTTCATGTTCATGTCACTTGTTTTTGCAATGTAAGTGGGACTCCATAGTGCAAGGGAAACCTGAATTTGGAAAGGAATCCATTCTCCATTTCAGTGTGTTCCATCTCACTATTGGAAATGTTCTTTATTAAATACACAAAAAGGTGCCCTTTTCAAGTGGCACATGACAGTGACGTCTCTCATCTTGAAGTCAGCAAAATCAAAATATAATGCATTAAAATATATATATTAAAATATAATGCATTAATATAATATCAAATATAATGATCAAATGATATATAATATATATAACATATAATTATATATCATTATATATTATACATATAAATTATATGTCATTATATATAATATGATGATATAATGATAATATATAATGATATATATTATCAAAATATAATGCACTTATATATACATATGTGTGTGTGTGTGTGTGTGTGTGTGTATTCCAAGGGTCTCCAAAGCCTAAAGCAGAACAAACAGGGGATGAATAAAATGGCTAACACAGGACATTAAGTTGTCAGAGATGCTCAGCATGAAGTCTAGGAATGAGATTCCTAATGATTAAGGATTTGACAGTGTTGACCAAGGCAAGCAGCAGTTGGGTCATGTTTTATTACAGAGCAGAAAGACAATAACAGACATCACCACATCCATGACATAATGCTCACAAGGATGCTCAGTGATCTTGAGCATTGTAAGCAAATATCCCAGTATGCAGCTACTTATTTATAAATGATATTTACTGCTATTATTAGTTCAGATCACAATATCTCAGAACACAATATATATTTTTAGAGCCAGATCAACCTTAATAACAACACCTGAAAACTTCTATTTAAAAATTTTATATAGCATGTATAAATATACATATAGTATGTAATGTATCTATATTACTTTTGTGGCCAATTTCTTAGCTCATAGTGGATTGTCTTGTTTTTAATTTCATGATATGGCAGAAGGACTGGAGAAAGTTTAGTTGTTTTGCCTTTGGTCGTGCTTTTCATTTGCATGGTTGAAAGCATCATCAATTCATGATTTCTTTTCAGAAATGTTTTTTATTTTTCCTTTTTTTATTAGAAATTTTTAATGTACATCTTAATGTGATTCATTTTGACATGCTTTTCATTAAGACATTTCCATATATGCATTTTGATAAACATTATTCATATAGGTTACCCCTTATCTCCCCTATGATTCCCCCCTCCCACCCTTCCCATCTAAGTTTCCCATCTAAGTCTTCTCTATCTTTTACTTAATAGTATTTTTCTATATGTCCTTGGGTTCCAGTTCTGTTTAAGATAGAAACTTTTCCTGTAGTGGTCTTTGTTTTTATCTTGTTAGAACAATTACATGCTATATCTAGTCCATTTATATTGACATCATTCTTATATCCCCCCCTTTATTATGATCCGACCTTTGAATAGGAATTTTCCTTCTTGTAATTTTGAATCAGCTCCCTCATATGAGTGAGAACATGTGTTGTTTCTCTTTCTGAGCTCGTGTTTGTTCACTCAAAATAATTTTCTCTAATTCCATCCATTTTGCTGCGAATGACCTTATTTCATTTGTCTTGATTGCTGAGTAGTATTCCATTGTGTATATATACCATAGTTTTTTTATCCATTCTTCTGTTGAAGGGCACTTTGGTTGGTTCCATATCCTTGCTATTGTGAAAAGCACTGCATTGAACATGGAAATGTAGGTGTCTCTGTGGTATGATGACCCATCTCCCTTTGGGTAAATTCCCAATAGTGTTATAGCTGGGTCATATAGTAGATCTATTTTTAGTTTTTTGAGGTACCTCCATATTGATTTCCACAGTGGTTGCACCAATTTACAGCTCCACCAACAATGTAAGAGTGTTCCCTTTTCCCCACAACCTCGTCAGCATTTGTTGTCGTTTGTTTTATTGATCTTGGCCATTCTTACTGGTGTAAGGTGAAATCTCAGCGTTGTTTTGATTTGCATTTCCCTAATGGCTAGGGATGTTGAGCACTTTTCCATGTGTTTCATGGCTTTATGGACCTCTTCATTTGAGAACTGTCTACTCAGTTCCTTTGCCCATTTGTGTTTTTTTGAGGGGGTCAGGAAGAGGAGGGTCTCACTGGCCCTGAACTCATAATACTCCTGCCTCAGCCTCCGTAGTGCTGAGATTTCAGGCATGTACCACCACACCTGGCTGTCTTTGCAAGAATTTTTTTAAAGATCCTTGTTCATTTGTTTAGTTTAAACTTGAGAATATAATAAAATGTAATAATGTAAATGACATAGACACATAAAGCATAAATTTACTTGACATACAAAATGCAGCAGGTCCACCTGAGAACAAACACCTGAAATCATGTCCCTCGACACATCCCCATCCTCACATCCAACATGGAGAGGATGAGTCAGGACTTTCCAAGACCCTAGCTTTGATCCCCAGCACAACAAAATGGAAAAAAAAATAAGGATATTTGACTTGTACATGCTTGATATTGTTCATTACATGTTAGTAAAGCTTGATTTCTTTTTTTTACATTATGATGAAAGTAGAAATTTCTGGTATTATCTTCCCAGTGCTCAATGGAAAGTCTTGCATAGCTATAAAGAGGCATATCCTTTGATTCATTTTATTCACCATAATGAGAATTCCCTATAGTCAACTAATAAATCCACACCAAGAGGATGTGCTGATCAGTGATGCAAATACTCAACACAAACTGATAGTTAAGTCTGTCATTACACAATAACATTTTTTTTCCCCAGATACAGAGGCAAAGGCTCAGACTGATTTGGATGCAGGGGCATGATATGGAGAAAAAGTGTATGCCACTGGTCATCTAAAAACCAACTGGTATCCAGGGCCATTAGCTCATCATGTTCACATTTCAACCAGCCAGTTTGTCCTTTGTGCATGCCATAGGACAAGCTGTCTGGTCTATTGGCTGTAAAACAGAGGCTGTAAAACAACACACATATCTTTATACTTGATACACTGTGATTGATTATGTCTGCTTAATGCTTTTTAAGCATTTTTGGAGAGTGCTACTGAGATGGAACCTGGGCTTGGGTCTCATCAGACCCACGGGTATTTCCTGAATTAGCTTAAGTTTCCTTTAGTCCATCTGAATGAGTGCTCTGGCTCTCTTCTCCATGGGTGACATTACCAACTGCTGGGACCTTCAAAGGCAGTCTGAGCCACGAAGGCTTTCTTATCTCCTACAAAATGATTTCTCCCACCTCTGTATTTTTATAACACTTTGTACCCAGTACGGCTTTCATTTATTACTTTTTTGTGAGCATCTTTTTGCCTCATTCAAAGGTAAACTCCTTGAAAGCAAAGATCATGCTTTATATTCTCCCATTGTGGAGACTGTGCCTTGATGCACAGGTGCCCAGCAGCTGCCTGTAGAAACATACTGCATTGCACATCAAGCTTTCAGCTTCCTGCAACACTTTCCCATTGCTTTCTGCTCACACTGTTAAACAGTTAACATTTGGGTTAGCACTAAAGAAGCTCAAATTGCCAAATACATGGTAAGTGTCTTCATGATGAGAGTCTTTAAAAACTTAATGAATTATCTCTTTCAATTTGGATGAGAATTCATTCATATTTGCCAAATACACAGGTTGATAATTTTTAGGGAAAACTCTTACATGATTTGAAAAATCACCCTAAACCAGGTATGGCCTGCAGCTGTAGCCCTGTGGCATCCGATCCCATCAGATCTCGGAAGCTAAGCAGGGTCGGGCCTGGTTCGTACCTGGATGGGAGACCGCCTGGGAACACCAGAAGCTATAGGCTTGGGAGAAGGACCTGGCAACCCCCTCCCAAAAATCAATCTGCCATTGAAAATCCTATGCATAGCAGAGAATCACTGACAATAATGTTCCCCCTGTTGTACAGAAGGTCACTATGAGTCTGATACCGACTCAACGGCACCTAACAACAACAACAACAACAACAAGCCAGATATGGTGCTCATGCCTATAATCCCGGTGACTTGGGAGGTGGATGCAGAATTGCAGATTCTAGGCCAGAAGCAGCCTGAGTAACTTAGGGAGACCCTGTCTCAACATAAAAAATAAAAACTGAGCTGGGAGTGCAGTTCATTGGAAGAGCACTCACAAAGCATGCATGGGTTCAACCCCTAAATAACAAAGAAAAAAGGTCACCCTAAATATTTTGGCATCAAAATGGGCCTTGTTGTTGTTATTAGGTGCTGTCGAGTCGGTATCTCACTCATAGCGACCCTCATAGGGTTTTCAATGGCTGACTGTTTCGGGATTGCCTTGGGAGTGGGTTGCCAGGTCCTTCTCCCATTTTTATGGTGCTGGGAATTGAACTCAGGACCTCAGAGACTGCAACACAGTGCTCTACCAACTGAGCTAAATCCCAGCAAAAATGGGCCTTGCAAGAGGCTTATTCTAAGTAGGAAAGGGTAAAGTTACAGAACCATTTGATGGCCTTTGAAATACATGGGTCTCAAAACTAAGAAGAAAACATTGCAGTGTGTATTGGGCATGACTAAAACTTAGTTCAAGAAATCCCCCCAAAATCAAATATCTTCTGGTCTTCATTGTCTTCAATTCTCAAGTGTACCTGAACATTTTCTACAGCATGCCACTGTTTGTTAGTGTTATAAAAACAGCTGTTTCTCATAAATATTTTTGGCATGTGTTGTACTTATATCACCGAAGGACTATGGCCAGCTAGGGTAAACCATTGCATGTCTTGCTGACAAACACAGTATGGCCTGTTTAGGAGTCCAGAGCCCAAGCAGTGTTTGACTGCATAGCTGACTCACTGTGTAACCCTGGAACAACTATTCACTTGTGTGTTATTCACTGTCTCTACTGCTCAAAGGAGCAATGGCAGATGAATAGGAAAATATTGGTAAAGCTCTCTGAAATCACTACTAGAAAAATGTGGTTAAAAGATAATTACACACCAGTAGATTTTCCCAGGGAAATTATGCAAGCAGGGAAAAATTATACAGTCAAGAAATGCTGTCCAATGCCAGTTAGTCCATAAGATATTCTAAGTGGGAAACATAATGTGCCTCTATCTTTCATATTAATGAAGGAAAGTTTTAATGTTTCACAGTCTAAACAGAATATGAGTCTTTTCAAAAGGAGACATTCAGGTGTAAGATAAGAAGCACCTCAATAAAAATTGTAAGCCTCTCTGTACATGAGATCTGGACTTAGTTATATGATGCTTCCAGTATAATGTTATAATAATTCCTAGAGTGAAGAGTGCCTGCAGCTGTAGCCCTGTGGCATCCGATCCCGTCAGATCTCAGAAGCTAAGCAGGGTCAGGCCCGGTTAGTACCTGGATGGGAGACTGCCTGGGAACACCAGATGCTGTAGGCTTGGGAGAAGGACCTGCAACCCCCTCCCAAAAATCAACCTGCCATTGAAAACCCTCTGAACACCAGAGAAGCACTGACAATAGTGTTTCCCCTGTTGTACAGAGGGTCGCTATGAGTCTGATACCGACTTGATGGCACCTAACAACAAACAGCAGAGTGAAGAGTACTCATTAAAGAAACTCACAACTTCCACCATCATCAAAACATGGGGATAGAATACTCATTCATTTTGAGTTATTTATGATCAAGAAGCTAATAGATACACAAAACTCCTTAAATAGAGAATAGATTAACCTTTCTTATTAAATATTCCATGACTGTCTTCTGCATAAGCCACTGTTATCCCAGAGTGAATTATCAGTGGTCACCACCATGGCTCCTATACCCACACTTGTTCCAATACTTTAATGTACTAGATAAAAATTAACTTTTTGACTGTGTTAGTACGTGTTACATATTGGCTCTTTTTGCCAAATTATTTTTTTTTCTGTATAAGTATGCTTACTTGGCTACAACTGAGGTGTCTCCCCTTCTCAATAGCTTTGGTCACTATGGTATCTGGGAGCCATGATGGAACAGAGAAGAATCTGTCCCAAATTGATATTTGATTGTTATTTTTCGACCTCTTAAGTAAATTACAGAATAACTGATTTTCTTCAGTGACCTCTTGAACCTACTTAACCCTTTATGTTGCTCTAACTTGGTTTTGTTTTCTTCTATATGAGAGTTTTTGTATATGAGCCATGGAAGATTAATAGAGTTGATATAAATCATATTGCCTAATTAGAGGGAGTTTTTAAATCTTATACAATGGAATTTTATTTACCATCTAAAGTCTACAGATAAAGAGTTACATTTCTTGATGATGTAGCCTTGGATGTATTTAATTGTCCTGAAGACTCAAATTATTTTACCCTATTAAAGAAAAAGAACGCTTTCTAAGTAGATCTGATCTTTAGGGTGGGTATTCATATATAATTCTTCTTCTCAAATTCTCTCTGGTACACAGCCAAACCCACCAACTACACTCCATTTGTTACCCAAATATCTAGCTTCATCATACCACAACTTCAAAATCATGGTTGATCTTGAGGTCCTGCTTACCCATAAAGGTATTTTCCCCTCCTCACTGTTAGGCAGGCACAGGGCTTCTGCTCTCCTCTGACAGAACCATCCCGCCCCACACTTCCCTGAGCTGGAGTCTCTGGTGCCCTCCAGAGCAGGGCTCCATGCACTCACCCTACAGTGGGGCTTTGTGCTACCAGGCGGGGGGGGGGGGGTAATGGCATCCTTGTTACCATGGAGACCAGGATCCTTATTCTCCTGCCCCTAGTGCAGGACCTGTCAAAGATGGTTCCTCCCTATAAGGAGGTGCCTCCTTCTACCCACTATCCCCCAGTCGGAAAAAGCCCACAAAAAAGCCTGCCAAAATTTTGGAAAGTCTACCTCACCTGGCAACTATTCCAGCCTATCAGAACTCTCCACACTTCCTACCTATCGCCATGCAACACATCAATTACTCTTTCCCAGACCTCCCCTGCTCCTGGATAGGGAGAATTAATATTGTAAAAATGGCTATCCTACCAAAAGCAATCTATAGATTTAATGCAATACCCATTAAAATTCCACTGACTGACTTCACAGAAATAGAAAAAATGATCCAAAAATTCATATGGAACCACAAAAGACCACGAATAGCCAAAACACTT